>JAQIWG010009173.1:0-10848 GCA_034695025.1 Chamaedrilus cognettii | reverse complement strand
TGTGCACGTCACGACAAAACGACCGCAAGCAGTCGGCGTCTCTACGGCCTTTTAGTACTGTCCTTAACAACAAGACTCCCTTCGTTTTGACCGCTTCCTTCGTTTTGACCGAAAGGTGTAATTTCACCATAATGCGTTGAGGGGTTCGACGTCACAAACCCACAGTAGCTTACCCCCTCAAAGAAATAAAAATGAGATGACAATGACACGCCGTTGAATAATAGCAATCGCAAATTTAATGAACCCGCATCTCTATTAAAAGATTTCAAAGCAACTCGTTTCTCTTATAAGGGAGAGGGTAACTAAAACGAATGAACAAATTTACAAGGTAATCCCACCTCCCACCTGCCCGAACAAATACAAATGTGGCGTGCACCTATCTCTCGCAGACAGCTCAAACGGCAGGTCATTAAATCAAATATTGAGAGTCAATCGAACAATGCAGAGTGTAATTCGCTCCGCCATTCACCCCCTGATTGGGTTACTCCGAGCGTGACAACGGGATCAAGGGAGCAGTACTGCTAAATTGAATCTGCGCCCGTCTATCTCGGCTCGCTAATTTGAATAGGCTACCAGGTGGGGAAGCATCTATATTATGTATAGATTCAAATCAAATCAAATCAATATTTAATTTCAAACACAATATCACAAAAACGTGAGTATGAATAACAAAAACCAAGTGCTTAAACCTCGAGCAAAAGGCTTCGAGTGCGACACAGTCGAAGAACTGAAGGTTAGGCTTTGGAATATAGTTAGGGAACTTAGGGATAATGGTTAGGGTCAAGGTCAGGGTTAGGAGCTAAAAGGCTATGCCCACAAATACCTCAATGGCGAATTAACCGCGAGTTTGGTCAATCGGCGGATTATGTTACGTCACGCTAGGCATACATGTAGGCCTCGATTGACAAGGGTCACTTTCAACTCGCCGATTGAGCAAACTCACGGTTAACTCGCCATGGTGAGTCTGGGTATTAGTGTCGCTGGAGTTCCTCCTTTTACCCGGTATTCAAATTCGAAAGAGCCACGATTGAAGGAGCCAGGTTGCATGAGCGCAGATCCAATTTTTCAATGCCGCACCGCGCTTATAGTGATATCCACGATAAAGACTTAATTTTTCTACGAACCGCCAAAGCCGTACGTAACCTGACCCATAATCTATTGATTCGTCCAATCACGCATCGATTCACGACCTTTCGCCCCACCAATCGATGTCAAGCGCACGCAATGAGACGCTCTCGAGATCACGTGAGCCATCGGGGTGCTAATTGACCCAGATAGAGTGCATACATGTCCGTAGTACACATGTATGCTGTTCCTGCTAAGAGTAATTAATGAGAGTAAATTCACATAAACTATGAAAATCAAACCCGCCAAAATCTAGCAAATACCAATCAAATTGATTGCAAATCATCCACAATCTAAATTTAAATTGATCCCTTTACAGAATTTCGATCAAGTAGTGCATTTCTCATGGCTGTAATAATAAGAAGTTTATTTGTTCAAAGGCAGAGTGCAGGGGCCTCATTAACGTACATTTCTTAAGATTTTCTTAAATTCTTCCTAACCGGAATTTAAAACAAATAAAATCCAATCGCCGACCTTTTGACGTCACCAATCGGTTCGCGGGCGACTCCGCAGAGTTCTCAATGAAAAAAATAAGACTTTCATAAGATTCTCTTAAGACAATCTTAAGACTAAGATTGTCATAAGATAGTTTCCTGAATGAGGCCCTAGATTTGCAATACAGGCCTTTAGGCCTACGGTTAAAAAATGCATCACTACTATAATATGCATGTAACATAGCAAAGCGATAACATGTAGCCTAGTAAACGAAGCACAATAAAAATAATGTACAGACACAGCAGAACTTGGAACTACAGACAAACAAAGAAATACTGACAGCGCGTTGAAGCAGCCCAATGAGAGAAAAAACCAAAAACTAAATAACACAAAATGTTTTAAATATGATGAAGGTCATAGCATTTATCTTTACGAACTGATCAAAGCTAACATAGATCGCACTCATCTAAGTCTCCCTCTAGTGTGGAAAGTCCCTGGCATCCAACTTTTCCACTCCAACCTTTCCTCTGCCCTTCTTTTCAGCACTCCACACGTTTCGTTCCCAATCCAATCGTCTGTCATTCCAATTGCTTTCTTCCCGACCTCCAATCTAGATCACCATCTGAAAATTCAGCGGAAAGCTAGCGTGAGGCTTATTTTCGCGTTGCTAATAATTGATCCCAGTTTGCCATGGGCCGGATGCGGAGAGCGAGTGGAAATCAAGTCAGTCTGATCAATCAGCGGACGTCTTGCTAACTCGTTTAGCGAGAATTTAGTAACGTGGGTGGACAACTTATTGGCGCGAGTGAGTGGCTGCCAAGCGTCATGAAAACTTCTGATTTCAGTCAAGTTAGGTCAGTTAAGTCCCGCGCTTACGATTCAAGCAAATTATGTTTGTTCCATCTCCGTTCGCATGACAGATTTTCGGTGCGTTACAACTGCAATATACATGCATACATACGTACAACTTCTTAGCCTACCAGCCGTCAAATAATGAACCTAGACTACATGCTATGTAGTCTGTTTCACTTCTCCCGCACCTACGATTCAAGCAAATGACGTTTTTCCATCTCCGTTTGCATGACATATTCTTGGTGCGTTAAAAGTGCAATATACATACATACATACATACATACATACATGCACGTGTCGATTTTTAAACCTTGAGATAAATTGGCATACGCGTAAATTTTCCACCAATATATATCACCTATGACCAGATTAGAATTAGTTTGGATTGGAACTTATATTGGAATATGAAACGATTCTAATTATAAAGGATTGAAACAAACTAGACGTGGAAGACCAAGAACGCAGTATGAAGCTAGCATCGCAATGATGAAGTGATGATAACTGATGAAGGCCATCGCGAGGGAAGAATGATCCTAATTATTCCAAAGCTGATTCAAGTTCAACCATCATTGTTGAATCATTACAACAACCAAAATTCCTTTGTGCAGTGATACCACTACACCCAAATGGAATGCCTCTAGATTCTGTGCAGCTGGACCACAAATATCCCCAAATTAAATTGCATTTTTGGGCAAAAAATCCCAGGCAGCCATTATAAAATGCGTAATTTAATCAAAAAATTTCTCAAGATATCTAGGAAATGCCATAGAAATCACAAGATATCTAGGAAACGGAAACGGAAATATCTTACAAAACAGACCCATCAATCATAGAAATATCCCTAAATCTAGTGACATATCTCTAGCAGTTACATCGCTGATTTCGTGCCCTTGACGCTTCGGATAGACGATCCAATTTTAGTAGATGCTTAATTTGGCTCCCAAACATACCTACACTCCGTCACTGCTAGTTTCTGTTATGAAATCCAAGCCAGAACTCATCACATGCCAACGATGCCAGCGGGCACGCGTGCTTATTTTTTCTATCGCAATATTTCGCCTCTCGTAAACTTCCGCGTCTATAGGAGAATCATAGAGAATTATAGCGGATACGGTCTGGCGGCAGACGTGTGTCTGTAGTCAAAATCATTGGTTACGTTCAGTTGGGAACTTGTGATAGATAGGATATGCATGTAGGCTACGGGCAGTTATGAGGTCCCTACATACCCCGATGGCGTCTTTCGACTCCGAAACGGACTATAAGCCCATTATTATTATTGTTATTATAGTTGGAAGTCAATTTGCCCTGGGACCTGTTTCTCAAAGCATGTTAGTCCGTTAGACTAATTTTGGTCTTCAGAGGTTCATAATCAGATATCATAAGACCATAAGATAAGAGAAGTTAAGGAGAGTATATAAATGTAGGCTAGGGGCAGCAAGAAGTAAGCCCTGGGGGCTCATTCACGTACATTTTTAAAGATTTTCTGAACTTTCATCCTATTTCAAATTTAAAACAAAAAAATACATTCCCAGACCACATTCCCAGACCGCATTCCTAGACCGCAGTGACGTCATCATTCGGGCGGCGGTGGTGGGGAGTTGTCAATACAAATCTATGATTGTCGTAAGATTCTTTTAAGACAATCTTAAGACTAATATTGTCTTAAGATAGCTATGTGAATGAGGTCCCTGGAGCCGTTTCTCTAAACGTCTTAGACAAATCATACATCAAAAACAAAACATAAAACAAGTATCTCAGACAAACATGTAGACAAATTTTAAGTTCTTAAGAAATCGCAGAAAAGTCCTATCGTTTGTTGGTTGAAATTCTGCACCGCCACGCGCAATAAAGTGAATAAACAAAAATTGATGACGTCACGGCAGTAGGGAAACGGATTTAATTTTTCAAATCTGGCTAAATGCTTAAATTTAGGCTTAAAGCAAGGAAAGCTTTGAGAAACAGGTCTTTGGTCCCCACCTAGATAACAAAACGCACTGCTAAGATTGAGTTGAACAATAAACAAGCATAAACCGCCTTGATGCGGCTATTGCTGATACGATTGACGCGACCGCTTTCAATCCGCTTAATTTCACCGCATTAGTAAATAATAAGTAGCATAAGCTATTTGGTTCATTATGCTTTTCAACAACAGTTCTGCGTGCTTCAATTACAGAAACTGGTCTCGGTTTTCTCTCAAAAAATAGCCATTTTGAATCTTTGTCTATGGAACCTCAAATAAATGATATTCTCCAGTTAATTTCAATATTCGTTCTATCGTTTTTCTTGTTTTATGTTCCACAATAAAAACGCTCGACTACAAGTTTAATAGTGTGGCTCGCAGTGATGGATGGCCGCTTTGTTTTCAGGCCACAGTGGCCTGCTTGCAAAAAAGCTGTTTTTCCAGTCGCAGCCTTTGATCTATTCCCTCAGCCATGGAGATAGATGGTCGGGTCTGCCGGAAAAATCAGCTCGGTAAATCAGCAGTCTTCTCGCTAATGCCTACTCACCGCTATATTATGAGAACTAGAACTTATACAACAGGGAGCTTAGCAAGACGATTCCATACGTTACAAAACGGCTTGTATACATGTACATATATAGTCCGCAAAATAATGCAATTTATACGCGGACTGCTAATGTATGATGTATGATGATTGTGTGGAACCATCTACCGGAGGTCATCAGATCGGCTAAGTCCCTTTTCTCCTTTAAATCCAGGCTTAAAACTCATTTTTTCAAGTCCGCTTTCTGTATGTAGTCTGTTGCACTTCTCCCGTACCTACGATTCAAGCAAATGATGCTTTTCCATCTCCGTTTGCATGACATATTCTTGGTGCGTTAAAAGTGCAATATACATACATACATACATGAATTTCGCTAAAATCGTTCAACAGGGGAGGCCGTCAGGGCTAAAAATAGCCGAGAAATATACACGGCGTGAAAGTCTATAAAATTTCGTTTGCCAGTATGTGCATCGACGCGAAAAGTCTGCGCGTAGTCCTCTAAATGCGAAATTCGCGTCCAAACGCGAATTATAGGCCGCGTTGCATATATACAGTACATGTAGGCCTACGGGGTAGACACTACGCTGCTCATATAGACCGGAGCCAGAGAGAAGCGAGTGCTGCGACTCTCCGCCAATTCGTCTCCAATTTTGTCCCACGAGGTGACGTCAAGTTCTAGATATTTACCGGGCAGCCATACACATCAAAGTTTAAACCAAAAACTTTTCCCTCTCTTACTATCTCGGGGGAGGGGGGGAGCTGGGAGTGCGCAGAAGTTAGATTTGAGGGAGAGAGCTGCCCCCAATGCCCCCCTTCCCCCCCCCCCCCCGATGACCCAATGGTCACTCCCCTGATTAGACGTCCACTTCTCCTTTTCTTCATCCAGTTCCACTTCTTCCTTCTTTTTTTCTTTTTCTTCTTCCTCCTTCTCTCCTGCGCGCTTCTTGCCTCGGTGTAACTAGAGTATGTTTTCCTTCCGCGTCGCTCTTATACTGAGGAGCGTTTGATCTTTAAGTCGTGAGGAAGAGACTGGCGGACTTGACTGTCACTACTCGCCTGCATCAAGTGATGAAGTTTTGCTGCTTACGCACGCTACATGCATGAATAATAATAATAATAATTTTCGGACAATTTTTTAGAGCGCCGTAACATGACCGAAGTCATCATCACAAGGGCGCTGCACACAACCAATATTACAACAGTCAGAAAAATAGCAGTTCGACAATACTCATGCACGTGAAAAAAGCCCATATCCCGCCCAAGAACAAGTTTCAACGAAATCCTGGAGGCTCACATAGCTATCTTAAGACAATATTAGTCTTAAAATTGTCTTAAGAAAATCTTACGACAATCATAAATTTTTTATTGGAAACTCCGCACGGCCGCGCGCGAACCGAATGATGACTTCACAGCGGTCGGCGAATGGACATTATTCGTTTTAAATTTGAATTTGGATAAAAGTTAGGAAAATCTTCTAAAATGTACGTGAAAGCCCCCTGCTATCCAGCCAAATTAATAGATTTGGCATGATCAGTACACGGTACGTTGGAGCTTACAAAATTGAAGGGGGGCAGCCCGGCTTGTTGTTCAACATAGGAGAAAATTTGTGGGACTCGGCGGTCATATTCTGGAGATTTTCGAAGCCGCTTTTACTGATGCATTTTTTTTCTTAGCCCTCTAAGGATTCTTTGTCTACTTTTCGGTGGTTTTTAGACGTAGGTGCACACTTTTCCTTCACCCTAAAATGCCCCCATGCGTTCAAGTTTAGGTGTGAATTTGAAAACGTAAAAGGGTTTAGTCACTTGGTCTGAACTTCAACGGGATATTTTTAGATTTTTAACGTTAGGAAGGGATTCCCCACGCGGTCGCCCTTAAATTGCACCAGCGCTGTTGATGACGCTATAATTACAGCGCTACTAGCCCACATGACGGCGGTGTCTCGTTGCCGTTACAGAGACGATTTCGATCATTCACACTCCACTTTTCAGGAGAACCTCGGAAACCTTCACGTGCACGCCTCACGTGTCATCCGCGTTGCACGCACCACCGCCAAACTTTGAGGGAGGCGTGTTGTCTCTCGTTAGTTCAACAAGTGTTTGATCATTATCAATCTAACTATCCACTTCTGCATGGGCGTAGGATTGCTCCCACCTGAATTGGGACAGGCAGACTTCGAATAGCTTCCATCACTACTCGCAAGGAGTACGTTGTAGGCTTATCAATCACGCCCCCATACAGTTGTACAGTCAACACCAACATTTCTCTGAAAAGTGTTTCATTACTTCCGCAGTCTGAGAGATGCGGGCCGAGATGGCTCTCACGTGGACTCGTTACTAGTGATACCACCTCATGGGATATATCACTAGATTTAGGGATATATGAGTGATCTAGGGATCTTGTTTTTAACGCAATCCCAAAATATCTCGGGATATTTTTCATAAAATGGCGCTTTTTATAATGGCGCAATTGTAACAATTTTCATCCAAAAAATGCAATCTATAGATATTTATTGACGAGATACCCAGAATCTAGGGTTATTCCGTTATGGTTCAGTTGGTATCACTGCTCGTTGCGCAATCGCACACAGCTTACACTCGGTACGCTGCAACGGTCTCTCGCCGCCGCCGCCGTCAACAGGCTCGAGTCAATATTGCCTCGCGGAGAGGTCGCAGCGAGTATAACGCTGGCTCCGCATCCATCCGCACTCACACCACGGCACCCCACCCTCCCCTCTCATGCACTGCTCCTTCTAACTTCAAAACTACGCTGATATCAAGTGTTTGCAAAAATATTTACAATATTGGCAAAAATCATTACGCCCATCTGTTGAAGTGGTCCACTTAAAAGAATAGGCCACGTGTCATTTCTGAAGATAACATCACGAAGTGGACCGTTCAGCTCAACCAATGGAGACGATCGTGAGAAAAGTAGAAGAACGGAAGGGGTGGAGAAAGATTGCGGAAAGTGCTGCTAGGGCGCTACAACGTCAGTAATGACGGCCGGCGGAAAGAGGAAGAAGACATATAACCGCATCTATAGGCGAATTTTATGCGCTTTAATCTTTTGTATTAATGAAAATTACCCATTATCCTAAACCTAACTGTACGAACGCCGTTGTATTATAGCGAATCCAATACCAATATGGCAGCATAGCAAACCGGAAGTAAGCGGGTTCGTCATAACTCCTTCTAATATGAACTAGCGTTTGAAAGTTTTTAGGTCACCACCGTCACTTATGGTCATTTAAAGCCGCAGTGACTTGAAAATATTAGCTTATTCGTCTGAAAAGAAGAAGATTGTTTCCACCGGACGCTTCTCTGCACCCTTCGACTAACCGATAAAGTTACATTTCATCCAGAGGGAGCCAGTCAGCGATCACAGCGCAGTGATGGGAGCCACCCAGGATATCAGCGCTTAACTGAGAGGGCAACATTAGCAGACCTATTGATCGGGGTTCTCATGTACATATGCATGTAGATTGCATTATTATTCACCCTTGTTCTGACTATAGCGCCCTCCTTTAGACAGCGCTGCCTATCGGCAGGCGCTATGAGCTTATTCCAAAATCACCTGAAGAGTAGCCTTGAATACCATCTCGCTGCCTGTAAGGCAGCGAGATGTGCAAACGTGGCGCAAAGATTTGCCTAAATCGATTTGATTTCAGCCGGAAGGAGAATTATTACCCATTGAAACTAAACTTCACGCAGCTTAAATTCAACATAGGGAATTTTCATGTCGTTCTGGCTTTGAAATTCATAATTTACGATAGGTTATTATTGATTATTTTGGATGAAAAACACAAATTTTGAAATTTTCATTTAATGTTTCAAATCGTTCGGCAGATGGCCGTTGCCCAGAAATTTTCGTAGTATACACTATCATAGCTTACTGGTCATTTAGCAATAGGTTACCGGTAATTGATTAATTTTCAGTCTGATGGTAATTTTCGAACGCCAAACAGAACTCTAGCAGAAATCGATAGCGTACGATAACCGATTAACAATGGTTTAAATCGATTTGCGAATGACGCGGTGATTTAGTTCTTATTTAACTAGAACGGCAGCAATGCTAAGGTGATCAAATATTAACGGAGTAACGAACAGGCCGATGCAAAGTATCGCAGCCAGTCACGCGTTCGGCCAGAAGCGTTTGATGTCAGCCGTATACCGAGCCGATTCGCACAACGCCTTCTAATTAACCGCCAGTTTCCTTTTTTAACGCCGCCAAACAACATCCCGCGCCAATGTTTTCCGTTATTGAGGCGTGAGGCGGCGGCGGCTCATCGGGGGCGGTTATAGAAATAGTTGGTGGGGGGGCGGGGGGCGGGAATAATTAGGATTTTTCTTGCCCGGAAGGAACTAGCGAGCTAGAATAGGGGAGTGCTGACAGAAATTTTTACCGTCACGTATGCGCTTCTCGAGGCAATTTGATTTAGGGAAGATTCTCATTTCCGGCGGGTGAGAAAAAGATAAGTCCCTTTCTTACTCAATTTTTACCTCTGTTTCCAATCTTTTCCAATTTTCACATGGTAGAAAAAAGACTTTGCATGCTGGTGGTTGGGGGAGGGGGGGTGTATCCCGACGTCATCCCCAACGTGGAGCCGCCCCTGCTGCTGATATCAGTATTATCGCAAACGGCGCGTGGATGGAGTCGATCAGTTTAGCGCCGAGAAGCAAATCTGAGCGGTTTCACAACAACGCCCGAAGGCAGTGAGTGCTCTCGCTTATTGAGCAATTGTCACATACCGAACAATTGTCGCTACTCACTTATCGAGCAATCGTATCACCGTTGAAAAAAAAAAATTAAAACATTCATAAATTGCTCGATTATCAAGCAAAAACGATCCAGAACGCGCGGCATCAAGCAGCGGCAAATCGAGCAATTATCGAGCAATACAATTATTATCGAACAATGCTATACAAATCGAGTGCATCTGCATCGAGCTGCGACTAAATCGTGCAATTATCGAGCAATACAGCTATTATCGAGCAAGATAACCAAGATCGAGCAAACGGTAGGCCTATCTAAAAAGCGTTCACGTCTGCAACCTTAACCGGACGTTTGTTCATCCCACAGCGCATCGAGCAATGACAAAATCGAGCAATTATCGAGAAATTCAGCCATTGATTATGAAAGGAGTCTATCAATTTTCCCGGGTATATTAACAGCTTGTACCAGGCCCGAATGTAAGGATGCTTTTTGTCACCGAGTACGATTATGTGTATAAGAGCTCCGGCACAGAACCGCTCCCCTTCTTTAGTCGCCTTTTACGATTAGCCCGGGATTGGCCGGGAAGCTCTGGGCGGCAGCCTTGTTCTCCAGCTTTCTGCGGCTTGCAGGTGGCATATCACAGAACGACGAGACCAAAATAGAGACACATGCACTTCCATTAACTGAGACTACGGTATCACGTGATTCGTTCTCACGTTCTCTGTGACATAGATGTACATTGTTAGACTATAGCCGGCTAGCATTGATCTCGCAGGAATGGCATACAGAGAGGGAGAGGGGAGAGTCCGCAGAACTGCTCCCATATCGCTGTTCTCTAATTACAAGCGTTCGCGGCGCTCGCCTAATGAATTTTTCGATGGGAGACTTGATGCTCAGCACAGGGAAAATAAAAAAATTTAACCCTGACCCTTGTCCTTTCGAGCATAACTCGAGATCGAAAGGGGAGGGGGGGGGAGTGGGGCGCTACTGTCAGAAGTTTTTAGGGCCGTTTCGTTAGTTCGTTTTCCTTATCTGACCCTTAGTAGGATGATCATTTTACATCTCCACACGTTTTCATAGATGCATCTTCATTTACTGACTTCTGGCTCGTAATGATTCTCCTTTCTGCCACCTTTTTCGGAAAATTTTAAGATTTAGTAGGGGTAACAACCCCACTTGGCCTAAACTCTTTTTTTTTTTGGGGGGGGGGGGGGTTCAGGGG
>JAQIWG010009172.1:0-10849 GCA_034695025.1 Chamaedrilus cognettii | reverse complement strand
AATTTGTGTTTGCTGGTTGACATGACTCAGTGGTTTAGATCTTGTCCAACTGAGTTGAGCTCTATCGAAATTTTAATAGAAAATAACTGTTGCGTATTTTGGGTTACTGCTTTTTTGAAGCTCTACGGGTACTATTCTGATGTTTTATTATGACATTTTATTATACGGTGCCGTATAGGACTAGTAGTAGGATCTCTGTGCGGTTAACTTCCATTATCGCTCTGAAGCACGTGATTATGGTAGCCGTGTATGTACTGTAAAAACCTAACCTAACTCTGACTAACCGTCAAATAACGCTAACTAACCTGAAACCATCGAAGCTGGCTCAACAATTTTCCAGTTTAAACATTGATGACTGTCATTTCTTTGTGCATGAATAATAGGCTATATATTTCTTTTTTAATGGTTTATATTTTGTGCACAGTTCTTTAGCGTGCTGTAGAAGAATACCACAGCTCTACCATGTCGAACGAAAGTCGTATCAAGAACTACAAGAACAAGGGAAAAGATGTGGCGGTAGGATTCTGCAAATAAATTAAGGAATTGAAGTTCTTCTAACAAGTTCTTCTAAATCAAAATCAAAAAATCATTGTGTCAAAATCATGTCTAATAAAGGTTTTGTTCTATTTTATACGCATGCACTGTTACAACAGGAGCAGCGACATAGTAATGTTTGACAGGGACGGGGCGTGGGATACATTATTGCTTGCATATGACGGGAGTCAGATTTTGATTTTTTTTGCGTGTTTATTGAATCTACGGGTCTTAATGCGCTGTTTCCTTGACTCATGATGTACGATAAATGATTTTTTTGACGAATTAGTTTATTTCAACTCGGTGTTTCCTATTGTGTACGATGTGCAGTATTGTGCATGATACACAATAGGCATAATGCGTGTGCGCAGGACCTGCGTCGTCACCGCAGTGAAGTCAGTGTGGAGCTGCGCAAGGCCAAGAAGGACGACCAGCTGTCCAAGCGCCGTCAGCTCGAGTCTGAGGATGAGGGGGCCAGTCCTGGGGGCACGCAGATTGAACAGCCCAACCAGGTGAGGATGAGGGGCGGGCCCTGGGGGCACGCAAATCGACCGGGTGTGTGGAAAGACTGGTCGAGTAAGCACGATGATATTTAGATGATATGATTATGTATGTATATCAAATGTTGTATATTTTAATTCTATGTATGTTTTACAAATTTGTATGACGATAGTGACGAAGTTTAAGGCTGGTTCAAGTTTAAGGCTGGTTCAAGTTTAAGGCTGGTTCAAGTTTAAGGCTGGTTCAAGTTTGAGGCTGGTTCAAGTTTGAGGCTGGTTCAAGTTTAAGGCTGGTTCAAGTTTAAGGCTGGTTCAAGTTTCTGAGCTGTGAATGTTGATACTTGTTGTCGTCCATATCCCAGCGATGAGTGTGGATGGTTTTGTTCCTCCAGATCCCTGCAATTGATGAGTGTTGATGGTTTTGTTCCTCCAGATCCCTGCAATTGATGAGTGTTGATGGTTTTTATCGTCCATAGTCCAACTTTGAGCGTTTATAGGTTTTAATTGTCTCCGATTTTTAACTGATCTCGACAATGATAGTTTTGTGATGGTTGGTTAGTGTTGATAGTTTTTAATAGTTCAGATGCTTGCGAGGGGTCTGTTGGTAGCTTTTATTCGTTCAGATCCCAGTGATGAGTTTGTATCTGATAAAACCTTGTTATCGTCCAAATCCCAGTGATGAGCCTGTAGCTGATAGTTTGTTATTATCCAGATCCCAGCGATGTGTCTGTATCTGATAGAACCTTGTTATCGTCCAGAACCCAAGGATGCGTCTGTATTTGATGGAACCTTGTTATCGTTCAGATCCCAGCGATGAGTCTGGAGGAGATCGTCGCGGCGTGCGCCACCACGGACAGAGACCTGCAGTATGCCGCCGCGCAGAACACACGCAAGCTGCTGTCGCGCGAGCGCAAGCCTCCCATCGAGGACGTCATCGGCGCGCCCGGCCTGCTCGCAAGACTCATCGAGTTCCTCAGCTACAGTGACAGGTAGCTACCCCTGCAAGCTGGGGAATAAGAATCGGCTTGCAGCCCAGGGCTCCCCGGGCGAGTCATAAGAGGCGACTAAGAATGGGAGCGGTTCTGTGGTGGCTCTCGTACACGGAACTGGAATGTAATCGTTTTTGTTACTACACGCATTCCTTAAACTTCAAATCCCCATCTCAAAATGGCTCCGACGAATGCTTAAAAAACGGAGTCGAGCTCCATTTATGAGCCTCTGAATTGGACTACCTGGGTTCTAACCTCTGACATCTGACCTCTGTGTTGTACAGGCCGGACCTTCAGTTTGTCTGCATGGGCTCCGACCATTATCTCTGCTTGTCTTGTACAGACCGGACCTTCAGTTTGAGTCTGCCTGGGCTCTGACCAATGTAGCCTCGGGGACGTCAGCGCAGACTAGAGCCGTGGTGAAGGCCGGGGCGGTGGCCCCCTTCATCGGACTGCTCTCTGCTCCCCAGCAGAACGTCGCCGAGCAGGCAGTCTGGGCTCTTGGCAACATCGCAGGTTGACGCTTCTCCTTGTCAGGCTGTACTTTTCTTTTGCTTATTGTTTGCGGCTTGGGCTAATTAATTTGTAATTGGTTTTGTCATCCGCGTGTGTGTAGGCCTAAGTGTTTTGATGTCGTTTTATAGTGCACTGCATACAAGATCGTGTAGATTTTTATTATGACATTTAGTATAGTTGAAATTATTGTGATTTACAAGTTACAAGGTTTAAAATTTGAAATTAAGTTCTATCTATGCAGCTGATGTCTTATTCTCGTTGTTAGTAGTTCTTTGTGTTGAGGCACTCTCCAATGAGCAGTCCAATTATACGTCCTTGTCACGCCACCTCCCTGAGCTCACCTCGCTGCCCGTTGTTGCAGGCGATGGCCCGGACCTGCGCGACCACGTCATCAGCAGCGGCACACTTGACCCACTGCTGCGCCTCATCACCCCCAGCACGCCAGTCACGTTCCTGCGCAACATCACGTGGACCCTCAGCAACCTGTGTCGCAACAAGAACCCCCCGCCGGCGTTCAGCGCGGTGCGCCAGTGTCTGAGCGCACTGGCGCTGCTTGCACGCCACACGGACCGCGAGGTCCTCTCCGACACCTGCTGGGCGGTGAGCTACCTCACCGACGGGACCAACGAGAAGATTCAGGAGGTCATCCTGTCAGGTAAATTTACGGCACCCTTCTCGCTGGGTATCATCTAGACTCCTATGTATGTGCAGGGATTGATCTACCTATTGGCAAAGTTAAAAGATATATATATTTGTTTGCCAACACAAAGTCTTTTAACAATTTTGTCGATTTGTGACAATTTTATAAATAGGCGAAAGCCCGTGGTGAATTTTTTATTGATCCTTTGTCCTTAAAAGTTTAATTACTGTTTTCATTGTGATAAACAGCAATCAATTTCATATATTCCAGTGTGCCTCAGAAGGGACAGCGGACAGGATTGATTTAGCGAATAAAAACGTGAGGCATGGAGAAAAAAAGTGTAATATTTGTGAATAATATTCAGCCATTGTCAATACAAAAACTGCTATGGGCAATTACCTCCGTCCGTTGTGTGCAGGTGTGGTGCCGACGCTCATTTCGCTGCTTGCGACGCCGGAGGTGACGGTGCTCACTCCGGCACTCAGAGCCATTGGAAACATTGTCACCGGGGACGACTCTCAGACCCAGGTCTGTTCCACATTGATCATTCACATTTTGTGGCGGCAGCATTTGACAGTACTTGGCCATCGGATTGTGCGCTGTACTGCTGAATGACTTGCTAATTGCTTATGTCTTTTAAAAGTGTAAAAACTACTTTACTACGGAAAAAACTAGCTGTCAATAATAGTCGCTCTTTGTTTATTGCTTTCTGTATAATCTATGCTGTCGCTATAATTGAGATAAAATAACCTTTTCCACTAAATAGTCAAGCTCAAATAAAAAGCCATCTGAACGAATAAAATTATTAGGGCAGTGTGCTCGGTTACCGACAGTTTGTCTTATGATGACCAAACAGGTTTGTGATAGCCCAGTTTATTTCAAATGATCGAGTAGCTGCCGTGGTGAAAATAGTGAAAGGGTTAATAAAACTATCATGGCAGTATAGAACTGTCGTCATTGTCCTGCTCGGTGCAGTTTGTGATCGACCAAGGCGCGTTGCTGATGTTCCCGGCGCTGCTGACGCACGGCAAGAACAGCGTGCAGAAGGAAGCGGCGTGGATGCTCTCCAACATCACCGCCGGCAACCAGCAGCAGATCCAGGCCGTCATCGACCAGGGCATCATTCCCCTCGTCGTCGACATCATCGCCAAGGTAACCACACCGACATCAAAGTTATTCTTGTAGCTGGTTTGAACTTTGAATGGATTGGATGTTAATTGTATAGAGCCGCTGCTGATTCTGGTTCCTATTAATCAAGTTTATGCAAAAAAAAGTGCAAAAAGTGTTGTTGCAGTCAGTAACACTAATTGTAATAATGGTGACTTTCATTGGGCTTCGAATTGAGGAACCTTAAGCAAAAAGACTACGCAACTGTACTCTGTGAAGTTGAAAATAAGAACACTAAGAATTTCTTTAAAGTATTTAATATATACCGTAAGTTTAGCATTTCAAAATTAATTGTTAAGAAAACGTTGTGATGACCGGGTAGAGGGATTTGAGTGGTGGTTGCTGTGCAGGGCGACTTCAAGAGTCAGAAGGAGGCCGTGTGGGTCGTCACCAACCTGACGTCGGGGGGCTCGGCGGAGCAGATCGCCTACTGCGTGCAGGCGGGGGTCGTGAGGCCTCTGTGTGACATGCTTGGGGTCAAGGAGGCGAAGGTCGTCATCGTCATCCTCGAGGGCATCGCCAACATCCTTGCTGTAAGCGCGTGCTCGCTGTTTTTGTGAGATGAATGTTGTTCGCTTGGTAGATGCAGTGGGGATTTTATTCAGTTGCTTAGTGCAGTACCAGTTGCAGTTATGTTGTGTTCTAATTTTAGCGTCTGCTCTGTTGATATTGAATAACAGGCTGTTGGTGAAAGTGAAGATTAAACTTTACTATGAATATACTTGTTTATTTTGTGTCAATCCCTGGAATGATATGTTCAATTTGTTTGTGCAATCAAATTATTAAATAAGTACATTCCTAGATTAAATGAAGTTGGACGATTTCAAAGCAGTTCATTAATAGCTGAATAGTAATATACGACAAAATTGCCCTCTAATTATGTTTGATAGAGGTTAAAATTTATATTAGAAGGATTGATTGCCGTTCCGTTACACGATTCGTATTTCTTCGCTAACCCATCGCGACACTGAGCTGGACATGTGTGTCATGTCATGCGTGATGTTTTTAACAGAAACTATCGTGTTTCCGTCAACGATAACTGAGACTTTCACTGAAGTTTGAACAACAATAGCAAATGTCTTGAGTGTTGTTGCAGTTAGTAGAAGTAAAATTGTAGTGGTGAGTTTCATTGGGCAATAGATTGAGGTACCTTAGGCAAAAGGACCAGCACAAATGTGCCTTGTGATGCTGAACATACAAACATGAAGCATGTGTTGAAAATATTTCTCTTACTGAGTCTTAGGTCACTTGTCTCTTGCCTAGAGATGACTTGTGCCGCACAGGCCGCGGCCAAGTTTGGCCAGGCGGAGAGCGTGTGTATGATGATCGAGGAGTGTGGGGGCCTCGACCGCATTGAGCAGCTCCAGTCGCATGAGAACGAGCAGGTCTACAACGCAGCGCTTCGCCTCATCGAGAACTACTTCTCCGAGGTTTGCACGCCGCATAGTCATCGGGTTGAACCCTAATATTGGTCATTGTCTGTGATAATCTAAAGCGCGTTTAAGAATTAGTATTTGAGTTATTCATATTAAAGTTCTATTGATATTTGCTGTTGTTTTAAGTAATGTGGGCCACTTTTCCGAAATATGTTGTAATTTAGACACTTTTAAGCTCATATTTCTGCTAGTACTTGTGTGCAACTTAAGATCTGTTTTAGTTGTAAGTGCACAATTGGCGATTTATTTGGTTCTTTGTGATCGTTGCTATTGCTTCGAACTTGTTCAGCTAAATGAGGAATTTTCATGATCATTTGACGTATTGCCAATTTGGTGTGAAGACCTTTCTGAAAATTGAAACATTGACTAATTGTTTATTTTTATTTTTGGTGGTGACTTCCTGCGGTCCTGATGCTGTGTCTGGCCTATCACGTGCAGGACGATGAGCCTGGAGCCGCTCCGGAGGGGTCCGATCCAAGCAAGTTTGAGTTTAGTGCTCCGGCCCCTGCCACCGGCTTCCAGTTCTGAGCGACTGCTCTCTGCCCTTGCGTCTTACTAATAACCGAACTGCACTTTCTTCTACGCCAATTTGTATTGGACCGCACAGCTGTTACCGTGATTCGTAGCGGATTGCATGCCTTTTGATCGTTTTGTATCGGCCAGCACTTGTCTTCCACCGATTTATTATTTTATGCGCAACCGTGACTCGATGTATCTAGCATCCAGTCCTAGATTAGGGCATAATGCTGAATGGCTTTCACATGTGAAGATACACTGATCTAGTGTTCTGAGCAGGATGTTGTCGAGAATTGCCCGTTGCCTTGCCTTTGTGCTTTTCATTCCATTTCAAAACTATGCAATGATTTGAATCAATTAAAATTATCTAATTTAACCGTTGCCGATATTATTTGACGATGAAATTGCATCAGTTTACACTTGCTATCATTAATTTCGTTTTACAGTATTTCAAGGTAGCAACCTGAAATTGTACTTGAGACACCGACGTATGCACCCAATCGAGTGTTTTGGATGCGAAAGAAATTGTCGAAAAATAAATATTTGTAACTTGCCTTGCAGTATTTGGACTGCATTTATGGTGATGTTTCTGCGTGATATGTGAATAATATGTGAATTAAAATGTATTAGTTAAGCTTTCTGATCAGGTTTATGTTTTGCACACCCCTTCACAATTTATTCTTGCAGAAGAGTTGCTTGTTTTTCAATTATACTCACATTTTTCATGATTTTTGTCTTCTTTTATACAGTAATCTTATCCTTTTAGAAGTTTGTTTCCGAGCAACTGGTTGCAATGGTGTACTGTTATGCTATAAATTTATGCTACGTGCAGGTTAAAAGTTACAGATATTGGATGCAGTGTTAGAAAAATTTGTAGTTCTCAAAAGTACACGTAATATTTTTTAATCGAAGATTTTCAGTAGGGACTGGTTTGGATGCGCTAATATCAGGGCAGATATTGTCTAATGAGAGTTACTTCATCTCATTCATATTATCCAGCCCGGCTCTTGTAATTAATGGAGCAGTTATGCTATTCATAGATTGAAACCAAACCCTAACAAACTAAACCTAACATAACTGAGAAGTTATGCTATGGATAGAAATTCGTTTGCATTTTCAAAGTTAATAGACGCAACGCGTTGCATCATGGGCTAGTTTGCACGGACAAGGGTCATGTGAAACGTCAGACTATTATTGCATCGCAGCGAGGCAGCGACTGATTTAAGAAAACGTTAACAGCTGAGCAGAGGCGGAACGGTTGAAAGTTTATGCATTCAATTAAAATCTTTACAAAACCTCAATTATCGAACAATACTCAAGCAAAAATGTTTTGTATTATCAAATTCCTCGTTCAGGTACAATGGCCCATCGAAATTCATTTCTCCCTCGTACTATTTTGGATTGGAAGTCCCTTCCCCAAACCACTTTGGAACAGTCATCACTAAATTCATTCAAGATGGTTTTGGCCTCAAATAGAAAAAAAAATTAAAAATTTGTGGTGGGGTTATTTTGTCCGCGCGCACTGCAACTAATAATCCGATAGGGTGGAGTGCAGTAGTGAAGTCGAAAGTGAAAATCACTTGGCGCATTCCGTATCCACCGAATACACTCGTATTTTGTCACTTAACCTTAACTGGACGAACCTTGACGGGCCCTCGTTACGATAAGACACAACTGAGAAACTTGCGTCTTACAACGACTAACACTAACAGCAGAAATACTAAAATTATAGTCAGAAAATAGAGTCTACCGAAAATAGCCTCCGTACTGCAGACTTAAAAGTGAAAAAACAATAAAAGTGGTTAGATCGACTGCGGGGAAGCCGAGAGTGACGCGAATGATGCCCAAGGGTCTGACCGCGGCTCTGACCACGGGGGCGGTGCTGTGGCTGTGCGCATTCGCAACGGGTGAAGGTGGCGTCGAGCCCAGGGAAGAGAAGTACAACCAGGCCGTCAAGAATGGGCTCGGTAACATTTCGAAACTTTTTAAAGTCAACCTTTGTAACCTAAAATTTCATACAAAGTACGTCAGAGACGATGGTGGTATGAATCCACGTCCAATTTAAGTCATATTACACCTGTTAATCAGTTCAAAATTTTTATACTTTTCTTCTTGCTGGCCTTAACTGTGATCCAGCCTCTTCACATACTTGTTTTGCTTTGTAGCTATGCTTTACTTGTAGTGATGACGAAATCATTTTCCCAGTCCATGTCGGAGCCGTTGACTGTGAATGCTAAGTCAGGGCGAGTGCTCGACATGTATTGCTTTGTCAATCCACTGCTGCTCAGCCTCAAGAACATCTGGACCAGCGTCTGCGTAAGCTGCACTGCCTTTGTACAAGGTGTTGGTTTGAGTGTGTAATTTGAGTTTACGAATCTTGCGAGATCAGTCAGAAGTTAGCCTAAGCTTAATCTTAGCGCTTTAGTTGTTTATCGTAAAAAATAAAGTAATCTTCAGTAGCCTACTTCATCAGGTCATTCAATGTAAATGGACCATCGATATATAAGTATAAAGCCAGAATAAATATATTTTGCTTATTCAAATGATTTTTGCTAACAGTGTGTGGCTCTTAATAATAGTAATAAGCCCTGAATTCTGCTGCATGATTGTAGCAGCCTTGCATGAGCACTGCACAAGCTGCACATGGTTGAACAGGTAGTGTCGTCTATAATCTTGAATCTTGATTGTTTCCTTTTGTGTGGTGTCTTGAACTTGTCTATAATCTTGAACAAGATGATTATTTCCTTTGTGCGGTGTCTTGAACTCGCGCTTCACGTCACTAAAAAACAGTCAAACATCACACAAATTGACGCAATGATAAGTGCATTGTATAAATTGCACAATGGCAAGTATTAATTCTTTTAATTGTTTGTCAATGTGTACCTTGTGCGTGCAGTACCATGTACATCTGCATGACGGTGCGATGCTCTACTCTGGTCACACTGAGCTGGAAGTGTTTGAGTTGGCTGAGGGCCGAGCGCTCAGCTGGTCAGCCCTGCTTTCGTGGTCGACAAACTCTGTGTGTTTTCCTCCTTTCAACTCCAGCTGTGTCGGCATCGACAGTGTGCACGAGTACAAGCTGAACATCAGCGTCGTTCGTATGTAAATCTATTTGATTTCAATATATTTTTTAAACTTTCTTTAGAGGCATTACAATTTCTTAAACTTTAGGTTACATCATTAATTCTTTCCTAGTTAGTTTACTGTCTGGATTTAGGAGGCTTGTGTTATTAATCAATGTGAATTTATTGCAATTTATTGTTTTATATCTTTTGTTACTATATGTTTTGATTTTAGTACCAGATATTTAATTAAGTAATGTAAAGCATTTCTCTGTTGAAGGGGTGTTAATTTGACTGCAATGGACACACTGGCGTTTTGTGGTCGCATTCCCCGCTTGAGCCGGGGTAGGCCATTTGCATTCATTGACTGCAATCAAATGGGCAAAATTAAAGAAATATTATTGGCATGATGAGAAATTGTCTTTTTATATTTCAGAAGTCAGTCCGTGGCTTGTCGGATATTTCTTTGTTGGAATTTTCTTGTTCTTCTTTGCCAACGACTTCAGCAGGTATGTAGTATCTAGCCGGTACATAGCCTCCTAACCCCCCACACCTTATTTTCTCAAAATTAGAAAGTAATAAGGCAGAAAATAAGGCATATTGACTTTCGTTGCATTCTGTTCTGTTCTGAACTGAACTGTTCTGTTCTTTTCTCTTAAACTGTAGCAGTATCTCAAGCAGGTATCTTGTTAATTGATTTTTTTTAGTTTAGGGACTTTTTAGGGAGGGGTAGCACATAAATCTATATACAGTCTGGTTCTGTGCAAAAGAGCCAGCACAAAATCGTTTCCCCTTCTTTAGTCATCTTTTACGACTCGGCCGGGGAGCTCTTGGCTGCAGGCCAATTCTTTCTTCCCAGGCCTGCACGGGGCTCTCTCGTAATTGGTAAAATTAACTAATAGGCCCCCCTACTCTGCTTTGATAATAATTATGTTGTATGTCTACTAATTTGTTTCTAAAATTTAAGACTTTAATTAAATTTTAACTTTACAGAAAAATTTTATAACTTTGAAGATCTTGAAGCTTTTCTGAAATGTCATTACTCACAATCACTTTGTAGTATATGTAGTAATTAACTTTTGGTGGTATTTTGAGTTCTCTTTACTTTTCGAGCTATTTTTTCAGTACTACTTTCTGTCTGTGGGAAATCTAGTCTAGAGCCTACTGCGCTTGCAGCCTAATCGGTACCATGAATTAACTTGGCCAGCTATTTACTAGAAATCCGTCTGTAGCCTATTAGAAAGTTATTGTTCTACTTATAGCCTGCTGAGGTACTATCGTGGAGGTAGATTTTAACTGAGAGTCAACATTTACTACAATCAATATCAATTCTTAGAACTTTCAAACAATCAAGTTAAAAATCAGCACGCGCTGTCAAAACACCTAAGCGATCTAATTCAGACTTTGACGATCAACTAAAAACATTGTCAGTTGAACATCAGCCTAGAGTTTCAAACTTAGACCAGTCGTCCAGCCCGCAGGGACTGGA
>JAQIWG010009171.1:0-10849 GCA_034695025.1 Chamaedrilus cognettii | reverse complement strand
TATTTGTTTTAAATTTCAGTTAGGATAAGATTTCAGAAAATCTTAAGAAATGTACGTAAATGAGGCCCCTGGTCTCTAAGGCAACATCAATGTAAAGGCCTAAAAGCAATGTAAAGGCCCAACGCGATCGAGGGTAGCCTATGCAGCGAAACATTGTTGCAAACCCAGCCACCCACACCACGCCCACAAAAAGGCCCTGAAATATAGGCCACGCCCAAAGAACTTTCATTGCATCCTTTATGTTATGATAGTGAGGAACGTACCGCGGCGGCACCAGCGGCACCGTTGCCGGAAGAGAAGCAGGCGGCGACGATGCCAGCGATGAGGAAGAAGAGCGTCCAGATAGCATACATGATGAGCTCCTGGAGCCACACACAACAAGCTGTTTTGCTTTTTGTAGTTTACAGGACCATGTGCAGAACAATGACAATATACATACAGTCTGTTTCTAAAACTAAGCTTTTTAAAAATCCGTTTACTGCCTTCGATGGCAAATAGAGCATCAATATATATAATTATGTAGGTTCAAATCCCGACTGCCGCAAAGATCCTTTTAAAATTCTTTTACTGTCTTGGATGGCAAATAAAGCATCAATAATTATATGTTCCTATGATGCCCACAATCCTACGTGGAACCACTGACATCAAATATAATAGACTGCATATTAATTTCAGAATCGCAAGGCCAATGAGGGCGATGTTGCATATGCAAATAGATTAGAAGTAGCTCGTGATTGGGTAGACTGAGGTCGTGACCCTGTCAATCAATCAAATTAACCTAGTAACCTACTTGGGCCAATGGCCTGCATTCAAATTGCACATGCCCTTGGCCCCCTCGGCCCCAGCCTTGACTCACTGGCCTCACTAGCCTAGTAGCCTTGACACTGTAGCTCCACCTGGAGGACTATCGTTTCAGAGCTGTCAGTAACACCCAATGCGTGGAACCACCGCCAGCGACCACTCACTGGTGCAATGGGGGATCAGTATCACCTCCTCTCCGTATGGGGCTATTAAAAAAAAAACCCAAAATAAAAAACTTTAGTCAACTCTGTCAAACTTTAATCAAAGAACTCACGATGATGATGTTCCACCGCCAGCCGGACACGACGAGCATGTGCCAGATGAACCAGAAGATCGCATGGATGAAGCCGGTTATGGCGACGAAGCTCACCCAGCCCAAGCTGTTGCTGTGCGCCCCCACCGAACAGCCGAAAGCGATTATCGAAAAAACCTGACACACACGACATAATAATATTTATAATAATAATAAATAAATAAATAATAATACTAATACTAATAATAATAATAATAACACCCAAGCCGATTTCCTACAGCGCCTTTACAAGTCCAGGGACCAATCTAGGGCGCTCTACAATCCAAAATATATAGGACAAGTCGTGAAACATCAAATACACTACACAGCAACTCAAACGTCACGGATATGACTGCGACATAGGCAGGGGCGGTTCTCCGTTGAGTAAGCTCATCCCCCCACCAGCATGTACAGTTTCTGCTTCGTAAGTTACAAAAGGGAAGTCAAGTACGGCGTTATTATCATATTTTTTTGGTAGTTTAGGGATCGTGTGTAGCACAAAGACTAGGCCTATATGCAGTCCGGTTCTGCGCAAGAGAGCCGGAACAGTATCGCTAACCCTACTTTAATCGTCTTTTACGACTCGCCCGGGGAGCTCTGGGCTGCAAGCCAATTCTCTGTTTCCTGGCCTTCATGTGGTGGTGTATTGGTTAGTATAGTGTTGACCACCAGTATAAACCTCAAACACCATCTCAAACAAACATTAGGATATGTCCAGAGTTCAGTTTATATCTTACAAAATAGGAGTTGCGTTACGCCTGCTGCTTATAACAAGAGTAGTGCACTCCTATGGCTTTCTAAAAATGAGTTGGCCTAGAGTTGGCCTACCCCACCTTCGTCCATTTTTACGAGTAATGCTACTCCTACCCATTTCTAAATCCAAGCAGAGTTTCAAAAAACGTTGTATTTAACAATAAACGTTGTTTAAACGTTGTTTAAAGGAGTACTACTCCTACTAAACTTATCCCTGGATATGATAATTCTTTGATATAAAAATTAGCGCAACAAAGATATAACATCAAGGCTATTTTGCGCTCAATTAATTGTGCCTCAAATATGAAATAGTACATGAATTATTTCATAGAACAACACCTGTGACAAAAAATCTCATTAATCCGTCGTCAGACACAATACATATATTATTGGATCCGGCAGAGAGTTAACGCGAGAATCAGTTGACATGGTAGTGATCAATAGACTGCCCCTAGTCTATAGGCTGCAATAATATAATAGATTACATTATCGAAATTGTGAAACATCAGATATGCATGTAAACTCTTGGTCAATTAATATCAGAAATTCTTTTTTCAACAATATGGATAACTCGTATAGATTGATCATACTACTCATGCAACGCCTTGTGGCATCATCGATGATTGTGTAATAGGCTAAAGTTTTATGTCAAATTAGCTTTTATTCAAAACAAATCTGTTCGCGGACTTTACATGTTGCGTGGTATGCAAGAATTCGATTGTGTATTAGAAAAGCGTAGTCTTCTGGCTGAAAATTCAGTTATGCATGCAGACTCCTGGACACATAATATTAGAAATCCTTTCTCAAAAATATGGATAACTCGTAGAACGAAAATATTATTCATGCATGCTTGTGCATCATTGACGGTTGTGTAATATGGTATATGCTGCATCTGTCTATTTAATTTATGTTTTGAGTTGTGTATTATTATGCTGCTTGTGCCGTGAGGTGAATAAATTTCTATATATTATTGGTGCTTGTAGTCAATAGGCTACAATTATATAATAGAGTATATCATTGGTGCCTCTAGTCTATAGGCTACAACAATATAATAGATTCTATAAATAAGCGCCTGTAGCAAGCGTGCATGCAGTTTAGTCACAGACATCACTCATGAATGCGTCAGTATCAACAGACTAGCAAGTAGCCTGCACGGATACATCACGTCACCGGACGGCGATAATGAACCGTGTCAACACGGAACGTTTGAAACACGTGACGGCCCGCTGGATAGGCCTAACCCTACATGTATGCAAACAATCAATGCTATACTTCAAACTACGATTAATAACAGAGTTTCTTGATTTAAACATGCACGGTTGAACAGAGATCGCATTAGGTTCGGTCCCTTTCACTTTGGTCCCACTGAGCAAAACTTGTGTGTTCAACATGAAGGACTAGACGTGTGGGCCAGTTAACCATAGCCTACACTTGAAATCGTCTAATATTTTTGCCAGCAGTATAGCGACTAAAAGCATAATTAGGCCTGCTGCAAAACGTATAAGTTATATCCCATGGCTATTTGAAGGAACTACCTAACTAACTGCCTCTTTGACGTCTACTCTGTTAATGCCCATGTCTTCTTCACATAGATTTCGACAGATGTGCGCCCTTGTGAGGAGTGCTGGATCTGTGTTTTTCCGGCCGGATGCCCTCCCTGACGCCAACCAAGTAAATAATCATCTGGCACAGGGTTCGCAGCTAGCGACACATGTGCGTTTAGCAGTCTAGATGAAGGGCCCAACGCATGGTTTCGTAGTTAACAGCGCCGGAATTTGAACCCATGTCTCTGGGACTCACGTCTGACGCCTTAACCACTACACCACTGCGCGTCGCTGTTACTTGAAGGAATATCCTGCAATTGGGCTAAAGCCTTGAGAAAAGTCCTGAATATTCAGAAAACTCCTAAATCAAATGTAAAAAGCAAGAAAATCTGAAACTAAGTTAAAACCACATTCCATATGAATGCCCTATAAAATACGTCACAAATCTACGATCTTCATTTCACAAAATCATCCGATATAAAATTAATAGGCTTGAAATCACATGATTATAAGTTGTTTATGCCTGCAAATTTTTAATACCTCATTGGTTTTGCTGCACTATATTGAAGAAAGACGATGAAAAGGCTTCAAAATAGCGCCTTGCCAGACAGACTCGTCGAGGCTCGCTGCGTGTCGAGGAGGAGGCCGGAGTGGATGCTTTTCTAAGCAAAGTTGCAAGTTTCAAAGTCGCAGTTGCAAGTCGCAAAGTCGCAGAGTCGCAAAGTGCATTTTAACTAAAATATCCGACTAGGGGTTAAGAAACAAGATGAAGGCTGGGCTGCTTACAATCTGAATGATCTTGAGAATTCCATTGATCGTCTTGATGTAGTCGACGTTCAGCTGACAGTGGAAGTGGGACGACTCCGTGTGAGTTTGAGACTCCATTTTCTTTCGCTACTATGTCCTAGATGTGCCTCTAATCTAAAACAGTTTTCACAACCCACTCAGGAACAGGTTGAAAAGGGCTGCTCTTTTTATTTCAAGCATGACAGACGCATACAAGCTACAAGAGTGACTCTGGACACCGTTAGTCAGCGGGTAATACAGGCTAACAGGCTGTCGCAGGCGTTAACTCGCAGAGACAAGGTCCAAAACCATCTACAGTACATCAATGTTTGCCAATCTAAAGGGTTTGCTGAAACCTCCACACGGATTAAATTCCATTAACTATAATTAGACTATGCCATAATATTACGTTTTTTAGTCTCAATTGTTTAATATAACAGGCACACGTTTCATTCTGTTTACTGTTAACAACTAGATGATTATCACTGAACGCTTTTAAGTCAGAAACTTAAGTCAAATCCTACGTAAAAAGTCCTAAGTCAAAATCCTCTCAAAGTCAGATTTTTATTTTTTTTGTTTTTGTAGTTTAGTACACACTCCAGTTCTGTGCAAGGGAGCCCGCACAAACCGCTCCCCATTCTCCAGTCGCCTTTAACGACACGCCCGGGGAGCTCTGAGCCGCAAGCCAATTCTTTGTTCCCCGGCCTGCAGGGGGCAGGTTTAAAAGTAACAAAAAGCCTATGCATCTAGAAGAAAATTCAGATTAAAAACTTTAAATGGTTAATAAGTCCGACTCGCTCGATTGGAGCCGGGCAGCGAATGCGAGTGAAAAGTGGGCCACTTCTGGTATGCAGGACTGGCGCTGTGAGATGAACCAACGTTTCAAAGTAACGAAAGTAACCAAAAGCCTACGCCTCTAGAAGAAAAAAAATAAAAAATAAAAATTAAAAAACTATAAATGTAGAAGTCCGACTCGCTCGATTGGTGCATTTATGCATTTAACGGTTTACATCCCACAGTTCGTCTGCTTATCAAAAGTGGCTCAATTCGCATTCACATTCGCTGCCCGGCTCCAATCGAGCGAGTCGGATTTCTTACACATTTAAAGTTTGAGAGTGAATTGAGGTCATTTCATCGGTAATGCCTCTAATCATTTACTTTACCGGATAAAACTGCGGGAAAATTCAGCTTAAGACGGTAACGTGTTAGCTATGGATTAGTGTATCATCATCTCCTTAATTGGTTAAGTGTCGGCTTAACTGTTTCCTCTCCCTCAAGGCCTCTCATCTCCCGATTCTCCTCGTGGAGCCGGGGCACGAGAGGGCGTGTGTCCGTGGTCGCATACGTCCAACCTGTGCTTGCGTGGAAAACGGACGGGAAAAATAGAAATGATGATGATGGTGTATCATTACTATACGTACCCATGCTATATGTAACATGGCTCAACAAGCCAAAATGTTAATATTTTAATCAAAACCTAAACGATTCGCAGTAATTATTAATGCCCTGTGACTAGAAATATAGGAAACTCTCCTAGCTTCTGGTTAGTCGATCAAGCCAGGTTCCGCCAGTGTACTGAAGTTAAAACCGCACTTTACTTGAGCCAACAATTTTGATCTGAAAAGATGTCCCACTTATACAAACGTTAATAGTGCGGTTAAGAATATATAACTTAAGCTGCACCATTTTTTAACGTTGCAAGTCAGGAATGTGGTGACATAGATATCGTACCTAGTATGTTATACTCCTGCAGGCCGAGTAACTAAGAATTGGCCTGCAGCCCAGAGCTCCCCGGGCCTGTCATAAAAGGCAACTAAAGAAAAGGGGGTGCGGTTCTAGTGCCGGCTCTCTCGCACAGAACCCGACTGTATATATCCCTTTTGTGCTACACACAAAACTAAACTGTCGTTGTCTAAACTAAACCAAACATAAAATGGTCGCTAAACTACAAAAAAGTGTATGTTACACTTCTTCAATTCTCACCTACTATGAAATAAAACCACGCTTTTTCCACATCTCCGTTCATCCGTTTGCATTATATATTTTTGGTGCGTAACAAATGCAGTAAACCGTACACAATTAGAAATCATATTCAGAGCCTTGGTTTATACGGTAATTTCTAACGTACTACAGCATAGGCTTAGACCCAGGATCACTGTTTAATCCCTGAATAACCTGAGCCAAAAATGCATAATACCCAACCTGGCCATAATTTTTGCGACAGTGGCACATTTATAGCCTACAAGTTACAAGAATCTGTGTAAACGGTAGGCTACAAATGCTAAACGCTCAATCAAATAGGCCTATAATAAAAATAGCTTGCTAAAAAAACGATCTTCAACGGTTCAGCAAGTACAATCCCGGGCCTCATTTACGTACATTTCTTTAGATTTTCTGAAGTCTTACCTTAACTGAAATTTAAAACAAATAAAATCCAATCGCCGACCGCCGTGACGTCATCATTCGGTTTGCGGGCGATCGCGCAGAGTTTCCAATAAAAAAGATAAGATTTGCCAAAGATTCTGTTTAGATAATCTTACCACTAAGATTGTCACAAGATAATTACATAAATGAGCCTCCAGTTTCTTAGTATGTCTAATAGAACAAAGGTCTAAAACTCAACCTAGTCTAGGCAATACTGCCATAGACCACCACAGAATATGCAAGACCTATGACTTAATTCTGAAGTCATGCATACACCGTGATTCGCAAAAAAGCGTTACGATGCACATACCCAATTCATCAAACTAATTCTAGACTATTATATAGAATTCACTTTGCATTAAATTCCAACTACTTATGATCTATGTGTTATAGGACGGCTGTGATATATGCTCAAAATATATATAGGCCTACATTATTTCACCAACGAGGGTAGTACAATAATAACAACAGGCAGTGGTTAAAGTGGGTGGGAACGCGTGGGAACGCTGTTCCCACACCTCCTCTAAAAATTGAATCCGTTCCCACACCTGAGAAAAATTTGGAAACTCTGTGTAACGCAGTTCCCACACCTCTAAAAAAACAGTTCCCACACCTCATCAGACCCACTTTAACCACTGACAACAAGCATGCCTTAGATGCATACAATATGATACCCCCTGCAGGCTGGGGAACAATGAATTGGCTTGCAGCCCAGAGCTCCCACGGCAAGTTGTAAAAGGCGACTAAAGAGGGGAGAGCGGTCTGTGCGTGGCCCTTTGCACACAACCGGACTATAATACGCTTCGTCACTGCTCAACATCACCCGTACAGCACGCTATCTACAGCGAGTGAAAGATGTGGGGTCACTTTTTTAAGGATCACCCTGTCCATGCACCGGCTACTCCGTGCTGCAGCGTAAACAATGCAGGCCAAGAGCGAGATCTGCCTCTACTCATACACTGAATGCATAATGTAGTCAAATAATGCATGGTATCTACTGTCCGGGCTATACGGCAAATCATTGCGGTTTTTCTGTCCGCTATTGGCCTAAGCATAACCCAACTGCCAAGTTATTCACAAAAATGCAAAAATCGTGGCAGCTCTAGGCACATGGCTGCAGCTTATCGGCTGCGACAGTCAAGCAAATGGGGGGGGTGTGTCGTCACATAATATCAAGCATAATGCAGAAAAGTTTCTTCTAAGGGGGGTAGGGGAGGGGGGGGATCGCATCTGTAATACGGCCATTTTATCGGGAGAAAACGTATGTACATAGGCCTATGTATGTATGTATACCGCACTTGTAACGCATCAAAAATATATATCATGCAAACGGAGACGGAAAAAGCATCATTTGCTGGAATCGTAGGCGCGGAAGCTAGGCCCTCAACTTTTTTAGTTATAATGGTTAAAACTTAAACGCCTTAGGATCAATCAGTATGCTAAATTGTGATATATATCAATTACAATAGCACCCAGTGATTTTCCCAGAACCCCCCCAGTTGGGGAAAAACCCCCCAAGTACGAATGGACACTAGACCCCCCCCCCCCAAATCTTAGACCCCACAGGGCGGTGTTTTTGACAGCCTAAAGGTTGCAAAAATTACACCTGTACAAGGAGTCAAAGAGTCAGTACTCGTCGAGGCTCGCTGCGTGTCGAGGAGGAGGCTGGAGTGGATGCCTTGCTAGGCAAAGTCGTAAAGTCGCAAAGTTGCAAAGTCGCAGTTGCAAAGTCTCAAAATCACAGTCTCAAAATCACAGTCGCAAAGTCGTAGTCGCAAAGTCACAGTCGCAAGGTGCATTTTAACTAAAATATCCGACTAGGGGCTAAGGTCGCTAATGCGTTAACTATCCCTAGCTCAATTAAGTAAGCTTACTATGCAAAGCGGCATATTGCCATAACAACTTAATAGCTTGCATTAAATTTCAGCACAATATAGGGCCTACATAATAGCAGCTTATTTATTAGCCCATTAAGCTATGGCCCACTTCGCTACTCAAGTGGGCATATGTAGGCCTATAACCCTATACGCTAAAATGCACGCAAGGTCGTTGGGAGTACGCTATCAACATGCAAAAACTGCAACAAGAATGCAGATTCTAGAATGCAGAATTCAATTCGTAGGTTCGTATACAGTATGCTCAATCTCAAACAATCTGCAGACTAAGGTCTCGTGTCATGCAAAACTATAAAATCTGCATTATGTAAAGCGGACCAAATCAACCGAGTTAATTAAACTCGATCCAACTATTAAAGTTTCAGTATAATACAGTAGGCGTATAGGGCTACAATACAACAACCAATGCAAAACAATACAATACACGAAAAGAACAAAACAAGGAGATGTTGGCGAGAGTTGGAGAAAAAAGAACACAAAGTCTTGTGGATATGATTGTGCAGAAAAGGAAAAACTGATTGGGCACAGAGAGAGGAGAGGGTGTGATGAGGGAAATAATGGAAGAAAGAATGGAGGGCAAGCTAGAGGACGAGAATAGGAAAGGAATGGGATACATGAAAGAAAAAAGGAATAGTAAATGAATCAGTAATTCATCTATCACTCCTATTCTCTTCCATAGAAAGAAAATTGTATGAAAACGTGAAGAGAATGGCAGAGACCCGCCAAGTGTGGATGGGTTGGATACCAGGGACCTGCCGTTTGCAGTGTACTAGAGAGACAGAGAGAATACAACGGAAAGAAACGCAGAAAATGTGGAAAAAATAATAAAAGTTTAATTGCAATTCAGCAGCGCGAACTAGCTGTGCCACAGTGTCACTGTTAAACAACGTTGAATCCCAGGCTTCTAGCTGCGTGTAGGCCAACCCCAAATGCAACGGATAGAAATTAAAAAAACTGGAAAAAAACAAAAGATTTCAAATCTCCAAGCACCAACCTAACCCTATAAACGCCAGCGAACTTTAATCAAAACTGTCAATGCAGTTGCAGGACTGCAAGCTGCAGCTATTACAAGTTTCTTCTATTAAAGGGAGTTTAAGGAACGTGTGTAGTAACAAAGACTATTGCAGTCTGGTTCTGTGTAAGAGGGCCGTCACAGAAGCGCTCCCCCTTCATCAGTCGTTTTTTTAAGATCCGCCCAGGGAGCTCTGGGCTGCAATCCTATTCTATGTTCTCCGGCCTTGACTGCAGGGGACCATAGTGGCGTCGGGAGTTTAAGGACCGTGTGCAGTAACCAAGACTGTTACAGTCCGGTTCACTGCCTAGGCATCGACTTTACCAATCAAAGAACCGCTCCCCCCTCTTTAGTCGCCTTTTACGATTCGCTTGGGGAGCTCTGGGCTGCAGTAAGTACAGCAAGTAAGTGCAGGGGCCTAGTAAGCTTAAATTGACTACTGTTACCTTTGCAATGTAAGCTGCAGATGGATGTGTGTAGGCTAAACTGCAGATTGTCCAAGTGGGTCAGTCGTGAAGCCGACATCTATAGGCTAGTCTACCTGTACTAAGGTTGTAACAGCCTGTGGAGCGCAAGCCAGCGCAGCGCGGGCACTGAGGCGGAACCGTTACGGGGCCTACATGTGGCTGTTGCTGAAATGCGGGCAGAGCTATGATGTCGCTTCAAATGTTTTGACGTTCGGAGGATAGAGGCGGGGAGGGAGAGATTTCCCCCATATTCGGGAGAAAAACATAGAATAATTCCAGCGTATAAATATGCTAATTGGATGCGATGATAATCGTTATAAATTTCAATAAAATAAAGAATAAATGATGCGATGTAGCCTAGGTCTACAGGTTTCAATAAAAAAAAATTAAAACCCAGTAGGAAGAAAAATTAAGTCTTGTCAAAGAAAATGCAGTGGGGCATGGGGTGGGGGAATCGTGACAAACATATTAAGCGATTTGGGAGCATTTGAGGGTACATTTCAGTGCCATAATTGAGAGGCATTGGGAGGGGTGCTAAATTCCCCCTAAAAGCGCTAAAATTACCCTCCCAATGATACTCAAATGTCCCCCAAGTGCTCTCCAAAATACCAGTGTCAACTTTGGGGGGCACAGATGATAGATAGGGCCCTGCCGGCCCACTGCAATCAAAGCATAATTTGGGAGCCCTCCGCCCCCCCCCTCTCCCACACCTGCCCTTAGCTTGTTTCACCGAACAGCTTGGCTCTAAAGCTGGGCTATATTGGGACGTCAATGTTTAAGTATTATAATGACACTATGCAGGATTCGATTTGCCGGGGGGGGGGTTGGAGGGGCTGAACCCCCCTAGTTCGCATTGGTGACCCCCCCTCCAATTC
>JAQIWG010009170.1:0-10850 GCA_034695025.1 Chamaedrilus cognettii | reverse complement strand
ACAAGGTATAGGGTCACACGTCTGCGCACAGTACAGATATAGGTATAAGGTATAGGGTCACACGTCTGCGCACAGTATAGATATAGGTATAAGGTATAGGGTCACACGTCTGCGCACAGTACAGATATAGGCACAAGGTATAAGGTCACACGTCTGCGCACAGTACAGATATAGGTATAAGGTATAGGGTCACACGTCTGCGCACAGTACAGATATAGGTACAAGGTATAGATATAGGTGCAGATATAAGTACACGTCTGCGCATCGTACAGCAAGCACCCTTCACAGTTGCTTGCTTAGAGTCACAACGCCACAAACCAGTAGGTAAGGTATGATGTTCACACTTTATCATCATCAAAATAGCCGCATTGTCAATGTACTGCACAATGTCATGTCAGGTATACCATTTGGCAGAGCCTACATGTGTAACTTTCTGATTTTCAGTTTTATAGATGACCAGCGTGTAGATAGGCTAGATAGACCCTCAGGTAACCTGCCAGACAGTGGTTAAAGTGTGCCGGATCGGCCCGGATCACAGATCCGACACCTCACAAAATGGCCATAGATGCGACCCGGCACCTCATTTTGTGTAAATACTACATTGCTACAGAAGCGATCCGGCACCTCACTTCGTGGTCAAAACCGAGCCGGTGTCACGAAATAGATTCACCCCCCTAAAAAAATCGCCGAGGGCAATTTTTCGATCGATCGAAAAGTCGCCCCGTCATAGAAGTTAACGAGGAGGCAATTTATCAAACATCCGAAAGTGGCCCCCGTATGCTATTAAAATTTACGACGGGGGCGAATTTCCAAACAGTTCAAGGCGCGGAAATGTAAGAAGTGGGGGGGGGGGGGATTTGAGCATGTATTAGAGCAACTGTCAGACTATGATTTGATAAAATGAATTCTAATCACTCATCGTGGTTATTGACTTGTTAGCCTTACGCGTAATTCAGCAACAATTGAGCATCAGTATGACATTTATTACTTATGTCCAACTTAGAATATAGCCTAAATAAAATAATTTTTACCAGATTTGACATTTTTATTAGTTTTAAATTCATCAATTGCGTAGGAAGTTAAGCTTAGATTTTGCTGTAACAGATGTATCGGAAACTGCTGAAATACATTTTCTTCAAGTTAAGCAGACTCATGCTTGAACATTCATGATTATTGATAATAGCAAGGCACGAAAATACCCTTTGTAGTACTGATCAATAGTACGTATACATGTAAGTCCAATTTAAACATGTGGATGTTAACATAGGTTTTGATGGGACAAGGGGATTATGAAACCATACCAGCCCTGGTGTAATTATCGATAATAGCGTAGGAAGAGAAATGTCCTTATCTTATGTTTTCACATCACATTATGTAGTTAATTGCAGCCTTAGAGTTCATAATAAAGCTGCCTTTATATCAGCCTTGGTCTATAGCAACTCTTTTTGAAGATAGTAAAGGCCAGAAAATGCCCTTTGTGTAACAACATGCATTTGAGTTCACAATTATGGCAAGGCGACAGTTAAGCAACTATAGCGACAACTAAAGCAAACTAAGCAAACCTTGGAATTAGAGCAGAAAGTTGCCTGTCCATTTCTCAAGACACAAAATAGATTCGCCCCCTTACAAAAATCGCTGACACTATGGTTATTTTGAACGTTCAAAAATTAGCCCCTCTCGTAAACATTTATTGCGTATGGGGGCGACTTTTCGATCGTTCAGAAACTCACTCTCCTAATAAAAGTTCATGAAGGGTGCGACTTTTCGTAAGGTTGAAAAATCGCTGGCCGGCAAACATTTATGGGGGCGATGTTTGCCCACGACACTGGATCGCACAGGATCGCACTTGGGCCCCCGGATAAATGTCTGTCAGCACCCTCCCCCCGGGAGTTGGGAACGGGCAGGAAAAAGTAATCCTATATGTACTGCGCATATCGGATCGCACCGGATCGCACAGGGGCCCCACAAACTATGCGGGATCTGGAGCTGTCGATTTGACACTTTACCTACTGCTGCCAGGATATGAGATCCAGCAGTTAATTAATTTATAGTTACAGTAGTAGTTATTACTTCACCATTGTTATTATTTATTGCTGGTATTCTCTGTCTCTGCTGAATAAATTTTAACTTAACACATCAGTATCATTACTATGCCCCGCGCGCGCTGTCATCCTGAAACCAAAATAGTGATATAACATTGGTCTATCAGATGCTCGTAAATAATAATAAAAATTCATCTAAGCTGGACACCTATTTACAGTGATACCTTTTACAAACTAAACACACATACAAAAGCCAACAAACACACAAAAGAAAGAAAAAGCCAACAAACACACAAAAGAAAGAAAAAGGCAATTGAAACACAAGTAGGCAGTTGGCATTCAAATATTCAAACTGGCGCAGCGTTACCCTGAAAGTCGACGATGAGGCACTTGCCCCGACACTTTTCCATATTGGTGAAGTTGAGGATCTGCTCGGTGACGCGCCGGAATGTGTCGCGCTCCAGCCTCATCGCGTTTTCGTCGAGTCGTGCTAGGCCTCCTTTCACCATCTCGTGGAGCGAGAAAAGGGGCGTAGCGAACTCCATCAGCAAATAGTGCACCTCCTGCAGCAGCAGTACCAGCAGCAGCAGGTAGCCGCATTGTCAAGGTACTGTACAATGTCATGTCATGTATATCAATTCGCAGAGCCTACATGTGTAACTTTTTGTTATTCATAAGTCGTTTTCTGCACCTCCTGCGGCAGCGGCAGTAAGTAGTACACCTCTTGCACCAGCAAGTAGTGCACCTCCTGCAGCAGCAACAGCAAGCGGTGCACTTTCTGGAGCAGCAGCAGCAGCGTGACATCACAACAAGTTTTTGGGCCCATGTGGCAGTCAGGGTTGTGAGGTTGACACTATCAAAAGCTTTGGTGAGATCTAAGCCAGTGTTTGTAAGTGGAAGAGTAAAATACTACTACCTTGATTTGTGACAAAGAAAAATGACTAGGTAGATCTATAACTTTTACTTATTAACTTTTTCACTGTCCACTTCTGTCACTAGTCTACGAGAGACTAAGCAGCATGAAAATGTTGTAAAAGATGTACCATGCTTAAAATTAGGATAACTGAATGAATAAAATTTGAATAAAAAATGAAAAAAATTTGGAAAACTGTATTTATCAGTGTCCACGTTACATAACATGCTGCGTTTTTATTCTTATATGACTACCACTAGGGCGTTGCTTTAGGATCTTTACTCCATGATACTGGATCTCTACAACAAAACTGATCGAATGATTGACCTGATTAGCAAGGAACGTTTCTGCTAAAGTTAAATGCTATTTCAATTAAAGTGTTAATGAAAAGTTAAAGAAATATTGCAAAAAGAGGATGAATTGCTACAAATGTGTATGCCGGTACCAGTCTGTATTAGGTCCCGCAAAACATTCACCAAAAATTCGCCAAAAGATCATTATTTTTGCCAGGTTAACTTAGTTTTGTCAAATCAATCTTGTATGCTGTTCCTTTTGGAGCACGCGCATATATTCAATTTATTGCTCTGTTCATCACTATTGAATCAGTAATTGAACTTCAAAAAACAAAGTATCCCAAAAATATTCACCAAAGGTTTTCGCCAAATGAGCGAAAATTTCATCAACTGCCAAAAACATTCTTTATTGCCGATTTTTGCTGTCGGCTGCTTGAAAAAAAAGAAGCAAAAAAACAAATAAAAAGAGGGGGAAAACAATTGAGTGGTGCTCGATACCTCTTTGGGTTCACCAGAATCCACATGCATGGCGCCTCTAGCAGATGATTCGAGTTGAGGGGGTGCGGAGGGGGTGTAGGTGAACTTGTAGACAGAGCTGGAGTAGTCGCGCTTCACGTTCCCCGCACGGTCCACACCCCACTTGATGAACCCCTGGTGAACAAAGTTGGGGTCAAGGTCGACGATGTTGCCCGGGCACCGGCAGGAGTAGGGCATGATGGTGAGGAACTTGGGGTACGCGTTGTGGTAGGTGTCGTGCGCCCTGATCCTTTCCTGAAGGCCTGCCATTACAAACGATTCAGGGTCCTAGTCCGGGGGGGTGTTTGGAGGTTCAAACCACCCCTCAAAACAGAAAAAATAGAAAATTGCAATATTTAGACATAGCAATTTTATAAGGAAAAGTGTAGAAGTCCTCCCGGTAAAATAACTGACCCATCAGAACGAGCCATTGAATCTTGGTTTTCTTTTTGTTTCGTTTCATCTCTATCAAACAAAATTCCATGCTAGCTATAATCAATTTCTCCCTCTCGTTGGGGTTTAATGTGTAAGCCTACACAGTGTAGTAACTAGGACTATGTATATTAATGTCCAGTTTTAGTACCTCGGGGCCAAATACAGAACCATTCTCCCTTTTTCAGTGACCTCTTAGACTCTTATGACTCGCCCAAGGAGCTAAACATTTTATTTTTCATGATAATTTTAATGCATAAAGTTAATTTTTTTATGCCGCATTATTGTGAAATTCTTATATATCGTTATTAGAATTATACGCATTTTTATTATTACATACTGCTAGAAAACTGAAAGATGTAGTATCATGTTTTGTAAAGACACTAAAATAGACTCCAACCAAAATTTGTAACCACAGAAATTCAACAGAGACCCAGTGAAGTAACGTTTGACAACTATAGATCGGATTAGTTCTAAATCCTGCCAGTTTCAAATTAAGCTACAGTTTGCATCAAACCATTATTTTGGGCCTAGGGGCCTACTCCGCCTGCTAAATTTAACTCTGGCAACGATCTGGAAGCGCCGTGACGAATATAAGTAATATAGCACGCAGCATACCCGGCAGGATAATGTCAAGGTAGCCGTAGTAGTAGGACCAGGCCAGTCCCACCCCCGTCCTGTTGACCTCAATCTGATTGGACAGGCGCACCGTGTCTAACACACACACATATGGACACCGTAACACACAGATATCTACATACACTCCATTATATTATAGAGACGTATTGATGACGTTTAATGTATGTATGTATGTATGTATATTGCACTTTTAACGCACCAAGAATATGTCATGCAAACGGAGATGGAAAAACATCATTTGCTTGAATCGTAGGTGCGGAAATTAATATTTGATTCATTAACCTCCCCTCGTCATGGGCACCAGGAAGATGAAATTTAGGAAACCCAGACAAGGAGGAAAGGAGAAAGCGGAGGAAAAAAGCCGGATCAGTTATTCCATTTATCGATCAACGGAAAAATTTACAACTAAGGAGAAGATGCGTTTACAGACCAGAAAGCAATAAAGGGAGGCTTAAAAACAGGAACGAAGTGAGAGAGGGAGCGAGTTCCAAATTGTAGGTGCAGCAAAAATTATTGAACCACGGCAATTTGCAGAACGAGTGTCAGGTGTCGTCAGCAGATGTTTGTCATCTTAATTGCTATTACCAGAGTTCAGTTCAGCCCTTACAAAATTAGAGTAGCGTTACTCCTGCTGCCTATCAAACAAGAGTAGTGCTACTCCGATGCCTTTCAAAAAAGGAGTAGGCCTACTCACGAGTGAGACGGAGGGGGGGTATCAAAATTCATTCGTCATTTCTTAACAATATAGGCCTACAGTTTTATTTTCAAAGCCCTTATTAACAGTGCTTTTCGTTTTCTTGCCTTTTTAGAGGTGAATTGATCTCGTGAATGCAAATTTGGACACCCGTTATGTTACATAACGCGTGTCCAAATTTGCATTCACGATGATCTCCAAACTTTAGCACTCTTCTAAATTACAACAAACATTGAAGTGACAGTTCAATTTAGCTCTGCTATAGCGTGTAACATAAACTTACAGCTGTAACTACACTTACACCACATGATTCCAAAAAAGCGAGTAGCCCTACTCCACCATCGTCTATTTTATGAGTGATGCTACTCCTACCCATTTCTAAATCCAAGAAAAGTTTCAAAAGAGTTTCTTTGAGTACGAGTAGTACTCCAAAAAAGTATCACTGCTCATGAATGTAACGTCTACTAAACTTATCCCTGGCTATTACTGGAGAGCGCCTTGGCGAGCTTCTCGTAGAAAGCATTGTCGGTGAAGTCGAGGCACGCAATGTGACGCATGTAGTCGGGCAGGTTCTCGGCGGCCATCTTGTACAGCACCGGGATGCAGAACACCGAACCCAGCTCGTTCTCACGAACCTGCGCACACATTTATAATCCTGGATATAAAGACTTCGCCACAAGAATCCAAATCATGGAATGTCAATATGCAAATGACGATTAGAATTATGATTGTCTTGACCACCGCTACACCAGAGCAAGGCGCTGTGGTGTAGTGGTTAAGGCATCAAATGCGATTCTCAGAGACCGGGGCTCAAATCCCCTACGATGAAGCCATGCGTTATAGGCCTTTCAGCAAGGCTGTTAAACACACAAGTGTCGCTGCAGATAATCGTCGTCCAGGGTAATTTATCATTCTGGTTGACGACAAGAAAGGCATCCGGCTGTAAAAACTCTGCTCCAATATAAACGTCCAACTTGTTTAAACACTGACACGGCGTTACAGGTTTGCCTGTAACACATAAGAATGGACGTAAAAAACAAAGATTATTATTATTATTATACAGGACACATTGTGTGATCACCATAAACAGATCATTAGGTAGACATTAGGAATATAATGGTATAGGTTCTGCATCCATCTTTCCGCACTAGCACAGGTCAGATGTATCCCAAGATGAGACATCCCTCCAAATTGCGATTCTTTGCCATCTCCCTAATCATGCCACGTTCCTTCAATTGCCCTCTAGTTTTTCCTTCCATGTTTTCTTTCTCCTCCCTTTTCAAACTGCCCCTCTACATTAATACATTATATCTACACGCTGACATGAGACATGTGATATAACACGCATGCGACCTGGGCCATGGCGTGCTCGTTGAGGCAGAAGTCGGTGAGGAAAAGGTCCTTGCTTGCGAGCATCACGAAGCGTGCGCTGCCCCTGATGGCCTCTTCCAGCGCGCTAGCCAGCTGTGCGCCGTATGGGATGTCGTCCTCGTACGTCCACACGCGGAACTTTCGGTCCTGCCCGGGGAAGTCCATCTGGTGGAGGCGCGTCTTGATGGCGAGGGCCGCGTCCTTGTCGACCGAGCAGTGGGAGATGAACGCGTCGTACGCCTGAATCATGAACACAGGAAATTTTAGCGCACGGCAAGTAACTAACTAACTAACCACCCTCTTTTGTCGTCTAATCTGCTAATGTCAATGTTTTCACACAGGTTTTGACGTTTGCGCCCTGATGACTGCTGCAGTTGGGTCTTTACGGCCGGAGGCCTATCCTGACGCCAACCAAATTATTTATTTATTTTCTGGCACGGGGTTAGCAGCCAGTGACACTTGTATGTTTAACAGCCTTGATGAAGTACCTGCAACGCATGATTTCATAGTTGCTGGCGACGAGACTTGAACCCAGATCTCCAGGCCAAATGACTTAATCCGGAACGGTATGATTATTGCAATGTACGTGTGATTAATTGCTTGAAATAGTTCCACAAAAATATGCAATACAGGCTAATTTGCAAAAGTAGCCTAATGCAACTATTTGCAGCAACTATTTGTTCGGAAAGGGAGGGAAAAAAAACATGGAAGGAGGAACTAGAGGGCAATTTGAAGGAACGTGGCATGATTAGGGAGTTGGCAAAGAATCACAATTTGGAGGGATGTCTCAGCTTGGGATACACCTGACCTGTGCTAGTGCGGAAAGATGGATGCAGAACCTAAATGATTATATTCCTAATGTCTACCTAATGATCTGTTTATGGTGATCACACAATGTGTCCTGTATAATAATAATAATAATAATCATTGTTTTTGACGTCCATTCTTATGCGCTAGGCAAACCTGTAACGCCGTGTCAGTGTTTAAACAAGTTGGACGTTTATATTGGATGATAGACTACGCCAGATTATTTCATTCCCTGCATAACACAATTTGTCCCTTGTAATTTTGTTATTGTGATAACATTTTGTGATATTTTAAGATTTAAATAGCGGCTATTAGAGCAGTGTTCACTGTCATGAAATGAATGCAGTGAAAGCAGTTCAGAGTAATCGGTATCCCCCCTAAAAATTAAGCAAAATCCTCCAATATAAATAATGGCTGACGTGACACCACTTGCAGCCCAGAGCTCCCCGGGCGAGTCGTAAAGGACAAAACTTTGGAAAATTGGAAATGGAAAGGCGCGTTTTGGGAAATATTTTGGTCATCACCCCCTCTCCCCCTCTGAAGTGGGAGCGGTCTTGTGGCGGCCCTCTTACACAAAACCGGACGGTAATAGTCTTTGTTACTCACATACCGTCCTTAAAATTCAACCGCACCAATCACTGAAGAAATTATCTGTGGTAGGTCTGGCCATGGGAGATAATACTTTGCTAGATACTCAACCAATTCCCTGGTTAATAATGCAAGAGCAATCTGTACCGGCAACTAAAAGTAGTTAGAAAGTTTAATAGTAACGGTCTATGAGCAGAATGAAGAAAAATGATCAACCTTGTCGGTAACAGGATCGCCCGCAATCTTCTCTGCCATGTTCTAGGCTCTTCGCAGTGCGTACAATAATGTTCCACCTCTGCACCCGCGTGACGTCACCAGTAAGATTCAGCTTCACACACGCGCGCCCTTTTGTGCGTCTTCTGTTCGGCAGCAGTCGAACGAGACCAGATGGTTGATCAGCCTGGCTCTGGCGCTGAAAGAAGCACAAAGTCTACAATTTAGAGGGAGCACTCTCCTTTGCAGAATCAAAGATAGTGTGTAAATGCTTAAGATAGCATGTGGATCAATAGGTGACGTGTTGCCAACAGGAAAGGATGTTCAATCTGGCTTCTTCAGTCGCCTTTTACGACTGGCTCGGGGAGCTCTGGGCTGCAAGTGAATTCTTTATTCCACGGCTTGCAAGGGGCATTACTAAGGATTAAGGGGTAGTACGTGCACAGTATATAGGTTAAGAAACTGATACACCAAAGACCATTGTTGCTGTCTAGGACCAGACTACGCCGGTCTCTGTACTAAATTGTTTTGCAGTTTATAAGCAGGGCTGTGTTCTATATGGAGTGACGTCATGTTACAGTCAGCTTGCATACTAGGCCTATATCATTGATTTTTGTTGCTTGCATTTATAATGTCTGTTGCGTGAAATAAAACAAACGTTTCCATGAAAATAATCTCGTTTATATTTTCTAATACAGACCGTGAGTCATCGTGACTATCGTTAGCTTCCGCATTCACACACAGGCTTAATGTGAGACATTGACTACTAAGATAAATTAACTACGCTATAATAGTTGGCCTACACGTTGTATTGAAATACATTTTCTGATTATATACTTGTAATCTAATTTGATTAAGTGAATAACCATAACGTCTTTTTGTCTTGTAGGCCTATTGCCCGATAGGTCGCGGCTGTAAAATCGTTATCTATTGACTCCTTAATATACTACACTGTATAATTTTGCAAATAAATTGTATCGGCATATGAATGCATAGCCTGCGAATAGCGGAAGCAGTTTGCCGATAGGCCTACTCGGGCCCAGGACATAGCCTACACTGTTAGGTGGCAGAGAGCCACGGGCCATTGCCTACGCCATTAAGTTTTCATATTAGAAGGGATATTTTTCAAAGCGAGAGAGGAGGGGATGCTGACGGAATTTTCAGGACCGCACATGGGAGCATTTTCGATTTGAGGACTCTTAAGAGGGTGTTCTTCCCCTCTCGGCAGCATTTTTCATTTTTGGCTTAACACAAAATAGCTTCCTCTCCTTTCAACTTACAGGCAGAAATTTGGCAAATTTACAGAAAGGGAGAGGGAGAAAAAGGCCTCAATTGGTTTAAATTTTGGGGGGTTTTCTACTTTACAGTGGGGGAGTTCCGCCGCCTGTGCATATCATATAGCTGCATGCACCCTTGGCGCGAGCGCTGGGCATCGTGAGGCCAGTGCACTGCAGACTCACACGATGTAGACAGGCCTAGTCTCCCATATTCATTCGCCCCGCTGCATTCTATACGCTTCGTTATCAATGAAGTCTAGAGCGGTAGGTTATAGGCCACATAACAGTGTAGCCTAAAACAGCGTCAAAACGGACTGTAAAACAGTCGGTATAACCATTGCTAACGCGTACCCCTCTAATCTACAGACGCAAGACATAACTGCCAACTGTATATGCAAACAGTTTAGGTAAGAGGGTTATTTCGAACTTGAGACTAAAGTCACGGAATATGTCACCAAGCTAATATGTCACCATGCTAGTATGTCACCAAGCTAATATGTCACCAAGCTAATATGTCACCAAGCTAATATGTCACCAAGCTACGCCTTTAAGCCCATATGCCAATAGGCCAAGACCCTCACCTACGATTCAACTAAATGATGTTTGTCCATCTCTGTTGTATTACATATTTTTGGTGCTTTACTTGTAACGTACCCATAGACGTGTGCAGTATGGGTACATTATATACAAGTAAAAAGGGATATCTGGAGTCGTTAAAAGGTGATTTTTCGAGATATTGCCATGTTACATCGGCAGCGTATGGTTGCCGCCTCCTCTCCCCATCCCCCTCCGTATACACCGTGTTCCAGGAAAACCGGACCCTCTTGTCTTAAACGACAGAGCGTTGCCAATACACAGGATATTTTCTATGAAATCCACAGCGATTTGCAGTGAGGTAATGCTGGTCAAATTTCAATTCAATATTGGAATCTAATATAGCTAGCTAACGCCGTGCGCGAGCCGCTAATGCATCGCTCACACAAGGCTGTGCATCGCTCACACAAGGCTGTGCATCGCTCACACAAGGCTGTGCATCGCTCACACAAGGCTGTGCATCGCTCACAC
>JAQIWG010009169.1:0-10850 GCA_034695025.1 Chamaedrilus cognettii | reverse complement strand
TGCTGAGGGGTACCGATTATAAGGTATTCAGTTTTGGAAGGGTTCACTGAGAGTCTGTTACCGATGAACCAGGAGTGGACGGAGTCCAGAATCGAAGAAAGTAGAGTAAGGCTATGAGCAGAATCAGAGCTTAGAAAGGAAATATATAATTGCGTATCATCAGCATAAAAATGGTATGAAATTTTAATGTCTCACATTACCACCGTTATTGACCACTTTGCTACTAGTGCTCTAGACCGTTGGATTCATTGTTAAAAAGCATAATTTTGTCACTTGGATATTCTTCTTATCTGACTTTAAATAAAAAAGTTTTGAAGTAAAGGACGTTTTTTCGTTGTTTTTCCGTACTTGAAATCGAACCTGCGGCCGCTATTGACCATTTGGCCACTATGCTATACACCATTAGATTTGTCTTTGAAAGAGCTGTACTATCTAAAATGAAATTTTTAATATCTAACATAAAATTTCAAAGTTTTTAATGGCTTTATTACCATTTTTTGTTAAATCAGTTGGAATCCAACCTGAGTCTTGAGTATTGTATCAACCACTTAAGCCATTAGCATTATGCACCGTTGAATGTGTCTTTGAAAGAGCTACAATTGATCCCCGTGTTTTTAAATATCAGACAGCTGTGGTGTAAGGGCGCAACGGCCTATCGCTCTGCTGTTAAAGCGCTCTAGATTTATCCCTGGACTTGAAATGGCGCTGTAGTATATCGGCTTGGATATTATTATTATTATTATTATTATTATTATTATTATTATTATTCAGCGCGATAGAGAGAAAGAGAGACACTTGCAGTCAGTCCTGAGTCAAAGGTGCATGGTCCACACACCACAGTGCACGCTGTGGTGTGTGCGTGGTGCACGCTGTGTTGTAAGGTGTGGTGCACGTGTGTGCATGCTATGGTGCGCATGTGGTGCAGGCTGCAATGCGTGTGTGGTGCGTGTGTGGTTCTGGCTGTGGTGCGCGTGTGGTGTGTGCGCATTGCAGATTGTAATGCGTGTGTGGTGCAGGCTGTGGCACGCGTGTGTTGCACGATATGGTGCGCATGTGGTACAAGCTGTGATGCAGGCTGTGGTGTGTGTGTGCTGCAGGCTGTACTGCATGTGTGGTGCGTGTATGGTGCAGGCTGTGGTGCGTGTATGGTGCAGGCTGTGGTGCATGTATGGTGCAGGATGTGGTGCGTGTATGGTGCAGGTTCCCTCAAGGACAGCCTCAGACTGCCTGGCTGCTCTGAGCGCTTCTCTCCCGTGCGCCGCGCCAGCGACGGACTGACGAGTGTGCGGCACTACCGCTCTCATCTGGAGCGCATCTATCACCAGGCCCTCACTGACCAGGTCTGTCTTCACTACCGCTCCCACCTGGAGCGCATCTATCACCAGACCCTCACCGACCAGGTCTGTCCTCATTACCGCTCCCACCTGGAGCGCATCTACCACCAGGCTCTCACCAACCAGGTCTGTCATCATTACCGCTCTCACCTGGAGCGTATCTACCACCAGGCCCTCACCGAAGAGGTCTAGCCTCACTACCGCTCTCACCTGGAGCGCATCTACCACCAGGCCCTCACCAACCAGGTCTGTCATCATTACCCGCTCTCATCTAGAGCGCATCTACCACCAGGCCCTCACCGACCAGATCTGTCCTTCCTACTAGCCAAATGCAGTGCATGAGTGCAGTGAGTGCAGTGCACTGAGAGCTGTTCATGTGGTGCAGGAGAGCTGGAGACAGACAAGTCTGGCTGCGCTGCAGCAAGAGTACCGAGCACTGCAGCGCAACATTGCAGGCACTGCTGTTACTGCGGAGCGACTGCAGCAGCAGCAGCAACGCAGCGTCATGGTGAGTTTGTGTCATTCGTGAAAACTCAGTTTAATGCACAAAATGTCAGTTTGGTCAGTTTGAAGACGGCGTTTGTGTGTAAAACATGTCTCGGAGGACAAGTGACCAGATGGCTGGCAAAGAACTTAAAGTAGGAGAGAACACATTTGAATGAATAGGACAATTTTGTTACCTTGGAGATATGACTAATGACGACAGAAGGGTGATGCTGGTAAGGGGGACAAGGAGGATGCTTTTAGCAATCGCCTACACACTGTATATATTGCACTTTTAACGCACCAAGAATATGTCATGCAAACGGAGATGGAAAAACATCGTTTGCTTGAATCGTAGGTAAAGCACTGGCTTGTCGGCGAAGAACGACCTTCCACTGGCCGTCAGGCAGGCGCCGACACTGGACTCGTTCAGAATTAGACTGGAAACTGATCTTTTCTCTGATCTATAGCGCCTAGAGTGTTCTGAACTGTTCTAGCTAAACTTTAAAATGTTGCATAACAAAAACGGTTGTTTTGTCAGAACTCTCCGACGTTGAGTGCGCGCATGTCCCCGTCGCCTCCCTCCCCTGGCGACCAGCCTGGCTCCCCCGGTGTCTGTTCGCTGGGTGCTGGGGGGGACCTGGCCCCCGCCAGCCTCTACCAGCACCTCCAGCGCCTCCAGCTTGCCCAGGCTGGCACGGCAGGACTACAGGCTGCGGGGTTGCAGGCCGCGGGGCTGCAGGTCGCGGGGCTGCAGGTCGCGGGGCTGCACGCTGCTGGGCTGCAGGCCACCGGGCTGCAGGCCACGGGGCTGCAGGTGGATGACTCAGAGCCCATGTCTCTCTGCCCCGAGCAGCAACTTTGCTGGACAGATGGGCACCCTAGATGGGGATTATTTGAGAATGAAGGGTACCTAGGGGAGGCAAGTGGATACATGGGGGACGGTGGAGTGTATCTAGGAGAAGAGGGAGGGTATTTGGGGGAAGGGTACCAGGGAGAGGGGGGAGGGTACCTACGTGAGGGATTCAGCGCATGGAGTGGGTGCGCTGGTGTGTGTCTGGCGGGGTGCCCTAGATGCATGACGGGTAGCGGTGGGTCAGTGGAGGCGGGTGACAGCCCCCTCATGTCAGCAGACCAGCGTGGCTGCAGTCCCCCCAGTCTGCAGAGCATCCGAGAGGACTCTGTGGACGACCTGGCGCCTCTTAGGAGCTGTGAGGGTGGGGCGTCTCTCAGGGGCTGTGGCGAGGGCGCAGGGGGGGTGCACTCCAACAGAACATTCTGTGCATCAGGGGGCGGGTGTGTGATTACTGGCGTGGAGCGCTGGGTCGGTCGGGGTCGAACGCCCCCTCGCATCAGTGTCACTGACACACACGGCCACGTGCTTGAGGCCCTCCCCCCTCCTCAGGGCCTCCCCCAGAACCTCTGTCCCCTGGGTCCCCAGGGCACTGAGTGTAACAGTGCTGTGGCTGCAGCCCTGTGCCAAGGGTCATGGGGGCCTGACAGGGGGGAGGAGCCCCTCGACTTGTCCCAACATTAGGGCCGTCACAAGCATGTCACAGGCGTGCTTGGACTGTCACAGGTGTGCTTGGACTGTCACTGGCATGTCACAGGCGTACCCAGACTGACAGACGTGTCACAGGCATGTCACAGACATGCTCAGACGGTCACTTTGTAGCCGAGAGTGAAAAGTTCTGTAAGTGAAGGTTCACGACCTAAATAATGTGATGCCATGCAAGACCTTGGCGGGGGCAACCTTTCAGCAAAGGTTTCCGTTGTTCAGTGAAACATCATAAAGGCAGAAATTTAAAGACAATATAATATTCTTCGCTCTGTTTAGAAATATGATGTGATATTTTTACGATTTTATGAAAAAAAAGAAAATTAACTTTCTTTGCAGCTGATAAGCACAGAAGTTTGCGCGCAGGTTTAGTCCTGTGGATAGACTTCATTATCGCATGGTACGGTTGTTGGATTTTCATCGTTCAAATAATTGACCTATTTGAACTGAAAATTTGACAGCTGTAGGTCTACCTGTAACCCATACCAGTCTTAGCAGCAATCATGATGATGATTACGATCATCATCATGATTGTTGCTAATTTTTTGTGCGATTAATCGTGAATAATGGATGATGATTACGATCATCATCCATTATTCACGATATATCGCACAAAAAACTTTTCAAAATAATTTTCTTAGCCACAAAATATACACCTGCTATATATTGATTCAGATTAATTGGTGTATATTAGCCTGATACTATACAATGTAGGCCTATTTAGAAAATGTGTTCGGCTACCTCATAGGCCAATACCATAGTATACACCTATGAGACTAAATATTTTGAATCCTTATAAATTAGTGACGGAAATGTGCGTAGGTACACATCTAAAATATGTAGTAAGTGGAACAAACCGGTGCAAAACGCCTGCAAATCGAACGGATAGTAAAAAAGTTTTCGCGATTCTTGGAAAAGTGTATGAAATCGCCCTCCTCCCTAATATTTTGAAATGAATTATTCAGCCATGAATACTTATAATCCGGGCGGAGCCCGCAGGTTTCCTGAAAAAATGGTCAAAATCCTTTCAGTCGTGGCTGAGTTATTGCAACGCAATGGTTTTGGCTACCCCAACTTTTATAAACACCGTCCGCCCATCTTATATATCAATATTTTGTTAAATTTTGTATAGGGCGTTTTTACAGCGTGTGCCGCTAGGCGAACGCCGTATTGTTTTGGCGTGGTACCTTTATTTTTTTTATTTTTTTTCTTACGAAACTTTGGCGCATTCCTGGAGATTCGCCTCCTGACCCATAAGTCTAGAATAAGGGTCAAACATTTTTCCAGTTAACGAAAATGTTTCCAGCGAAAAAATTTAATTGTAAATATTGTGGGGGTGTCCAGGGGGGCCACTGCGCACACTTTTGCATGAATCGTGATAACTTTTTTACTATCAGTCAGATTTGCACGCTTTTTGCACCAAGTTGTTCTACTTACTACTTATTAACAAACGCCCTATACACGCTTTAACAAAATATTGATATATAAGATGGGTGAACGATTTTTATAAAAGTTGGGGGAGCCAAAACCATTGCGTTACAATAACTCAGCCACCACTGTACAGATTTTTTTCATTTTTTCAGGGAACATGCGGACTACGCCCGGATAATACAGCTTCGCTTGGATTTTGATAAATTTGAACGGTGCCCCCGGGAATCCCCCCCCAGAATTTGAAATATTGTAATTTACGTAATCGTGGGTAACAACCTTGAGCTCTACAATAATGAAACCAGGGGCGAATATATATGCCATTGGGGAAAGCATGTCTGGCTTAATAATTTATTTGAAAATGTTAAGGGGGCCTGGGGGGGGCTATATCATGCACTTTAGCAAGAATCAAGATAACTTTTTTATTATCAGTCTGATTTTTCAAGATTTTCTACTGTTGTGTTGCACTTGATTGGGGCTAAAAATCGCCCTATATGTGCTTTAACAAAATATTGATTCATGAAATGGGCGATCGATTTTTATAAAGTAGGGGGGCCAAAACCCTTTCGCTACAATAACTCAGCCGCCACTGAATGGGTTTAGAAAAATTTGTAGGAAACATGCGCACTAAGCCCTGATTATATAGTTTCGCTTGAATTTGCCTCAAATTAACTGTGCCCCCTGGAGCCCCGCCCCGGATTTTATTCCTTATATCTTCTTTTTTTATCACAGAAAATGCGTTCTGCTGTAGATGTTCGCCTAATCTTCCCAAAATGAGTAAATCCTACAGTAAATTTCAAAACTCGTGTTTATCTACTCGTGGGGACCTGCGCGCACGCCGTTTATGCACGGGTACTGTGCTTCCATCTAGTTTTGTAAGTGATAAGTGGAACAATCTGGTGCAAAAAGCGAGCAAATCAGACTGACATTATCAAATGTCATCGCACTTCTTGAAAAAGTGCATGAAATGGCCCCCCCAGGCCCCCTTAATATTTCGAAATGAATTATTTAGCCAGAAACGCTTTCCCCAATGGCATATATGTTTTCCCCCTGGTTTCATAATTGTAACGCTCAAGGTTGTTAACCACGATGACGTGAAAAAAAATCAAAATCTGGGGGGGGCTCCCGGGGGCACCGTTAATTTTTTCAAAATCCAAGCGAACCTGTATATTCCGTGCTTAGTCCGCATGTTCCCTGAAAAAATGGTCAAAATCCGTTCTTTGGTGGCTGAGTTATTGTGGCGCAATTGCTTTGGCTCCCCAACTTTTATAAAAAAAATCGTTCGCCCACCTTACATATCAATATTTTGTTAAACCATGTATAGGGCGTTTTTTACTATGTAGTAAGTGGAACAATCTGATGCAAAAAGCGTACAAATCGGACTGATAATAAAAAAAGTTATCGCGATTCATGCAAAAGTGCACGCTGTGGCCCCACGGACACCCCCAGAATGTTTACAATGAATTTTTTTTTGCTGGAAACATTTTCGTCAACGGGAAAGATGTTTTGACCCTTATTCTAGACTTATTGGTCAGAAGGCGAGTCTCCGGGAATGCGCCAAAGATTCGTAAGAAAAAAAAATAAAGGTACCGGACCGAAACAATACGGCGTTCGCCTATCGGCGCACGCCCTAAAAATTAAGGTACCGGGCCGAAACAGTACGGCGTGCGCCGATGTAGAAACTGTACGGTATACCCACACGCACATTCTATTCCCTTACATTCGACTAGGTTTTTTCAGGTTATACCTGGCCATCAAGTTAGACCTGGCGACCTAAGCGAGTATGAACGTATCAGGAAGACCTGTCTCTTGCTTGAAGACAGAGGTTCTATGGCTAGAGCATTATTTCATCAATATATGGATCACTTTTTTCGTTCTTTAAATTCTGATATTTTTTTTAATCGCTCATACGAAGTCGATGTCGCACCAAGATCATGTAATTGCCATTCATCAATTTATTTCGACATAAAGTGTTTCCCATGACTACACAAGGAGCTGGCGTGCAGCGGTGACTGTTTCAGGTAAAGGTCTGCGCCGACCTTCTAACATCGGCGACGGCGCGCCGACGTCAGAATATCGGCGGCGGCGGGAGAAAAATTCCGGCGGCGTGGCGCAGCGCGGTCGGCGCAGGGGTCTAGTTTCAGGTTCATGTGACCTCGTTCCAAGCTTTTCATGGTAACAAAAGCGAATTTGCAATGCACAAAATTAACAGGAATCCAAAAATGAGCTGGCCAGGTCAACTCGGAAACGTCAGCTAGTCCTGGCATAGGCTTTCGGCTAAACCTGGCCAGGGCCAAATAGCTTCAGAGCTTGACATCTTATTGATCTAGAAAACATAAATAGTGCTCTTTGTGATGGGTCTATAAGCAGTAAGTACGTTGTTATTAAAATAACTCGCCTAGGTTGATAAAAAAGCAAAAATTGGACTTATTCAAACAGGCTATGGCTTATATTGCTCATGTTACCATCTCATTTTTGATGGAGCGCGCAAAGATATTTCTTTAAGCGTTTGGTGTAAACTTGTAGAGCTACTCCAGTATTTAATTAGCAAAGCATTCAAAACTTCAAGAAGAATATGTTTGAATATCATACCACCACCAGAACTACACTGCGCTGAGCATGTGTTCACTATAGCCTATTTCACTTAGCCTAGGTTGTATGTAACTAGTGGTGTGAAGCTCTAGGCGCATATTACCGGCTGTCAAAGCCATAGCATAAGACGCAGACAGTCCAGACCGCTATAATCCAAAACGTGGCTCCTGCTTTGGAGATAGTGGCTATCCATGAACACTATCCACGACTGCATAGCCTCATTAATCGCAAGATTTCAGCTAGACCTGGCCAGTGGTTGCCAGCTGTATTTGGTTGACCTTGTTTTTAGCCAAACCTGGCCACTGGCCAGCGGTAACTGACGAGTGACTAGGTTTCGCTGAAAATGGGCTAAACAGCGAGAGCTACATCATTATAAATTGCATGTGGCCAGGTCTGATTGTAAAATTATGCGCAAGAGGTGTCAAGCTAGGAGAATACACGTCAAAATCCGACTAGATTTGCAACAATAAGTCAGTAGATCGGTAGAAGCGCTTCGGTGGTCAGATATACCCTGAAACACCCTACTAGTATTTATGTGGATTACTAGCCGGACACCGGCATACTTGGCAATGCGTGGGGCTGAAAGAACCGTGAGGCGCCAAGGGAGGTTTTTAACGGCGTGCGCCGATGGGCGAACGCCGTTCTGTTTCGACCCGGTATCTTTTTTTTTCTTTTTTCTTACGGATCTTTGGCGCATTCCCGGAGACTCGCCTCCTGATCTATAAGTCTAGAATAAGGGGTAAAACATTTTTTGCGTTCACGAAAGTGTTTCCAGCCCAAAATTTTTATTGTAAATATAATGGGGGTGTACGGGGGGCCACTGCGCGCACTTTTGCATCAATCGCGATAACATTTTTACTATCAGTCCGATCTGCACGCGTTTTGCATCAGATTGTTACTTACTTGATTGCACTTACTACTTACTAAAAAACGCCGTTTTCACAAAATATTGATATATCAGATGGGCGAAAACGGTCTTTATAAAAGTTTAGGGGAGCCAAAACCATTGCGCCACAATAACTCAGCCACCACTGAACGGATTTTGACAATTTTTTAGGGAACATGCGGATTAAGCCCGGTTTCTACAGGTTTGCTTGGATTTCGAAAAATAAGAACGGTGCCTCCGGGAGCCTCCCCAAGATTTTGAAAAATTGTAAAAAAAATTTACGTGTAGCAACCTTGACCGCTACAATAATGAAACCAGGGGCGAATTGTGTTTATATATGCCGTTGAGAAAAACGTTCCTGGCTGAATAATTCATTTCGAAATGTCAAAGGGAGCCTGGGGGGGCCATATCAAACACTTTTGCAAGAATCGAGATTCTTAGATTCGAATAGATTCGTAAATATCGAGATTCGAGATTTACTATCAGTCCGATTTCAACGAGTTTTGCACCAGGTTGTTCCACTTACTACTTACTAAAAAAACGCCCTTGTCTTAAACAAAATATTGATATATAAGATGGGCGATTGGTTTTTATAAGAGTTGGGGGGCCAAAACCATTGCGCCACAATAACTCAGCCACCACTGAACGGATTTTGACCATTGCTTGGATTTTGAAAAAATGAACGGTGCCCCCGGGAGCCCCCTCCCCAGATTTTTATTTTTTATTTTTTCACGTCATCGTGGGTAAGAATCTTGAGAGTTACAATGGTGAACCCGGGGGGGGGAACATATACGCGATTAGGGAAAGCGTTCCTGACCGAATAATTAATTTTTAAATATTAAGGGGGCCTGGGGAAGCCATTTCATGCACTTTTTAAGAATCACGAAAACATTTTTACTATCAGTCTGATTTGCACGCGTTTTGCACCAGTGTGTTCCACTTACTAATTTCTAAAAAGCGCCATATACATGTTTTAACAAATTAGTGATATATATGATGGGCGAACGTTTTTTTTTAAATAAAAGTTGGGAGGCCAGAACCATTGAGCTACAATAACTCAGCCACCACTCAACGAATTTTGACCATTCTATCAGGGAACATGCGGACAAAGCCCAGATGATACCGCTTCGCATGGATTTGAAAAATAAGAAAGGTGCTTCCGGGAGCCCCCCGAGATTTTTAAAAATTGTAAAAATTTTCACGTCATCGTGGGTAACAACCTTGAGCGCTACAATAATGAAACCAGGGGCGAATGTATATATATATATGCCGTTGGGGAAAACGTTCCTGGCTGAATAATTTATTTCGAAATGTTAAGGGAGACTGGGGGGGCCATTTCATACACTTTTGCAAGAATCGAGATAACTTTTATATTATCAGTCTGATTTGCAAGACTTTCCACTGTTGTGTGGCACTTGTTTGGGGCTAAAATTTGTCCTATTGTTTTACCAAAATATTAATACATGAGATGGGCCAGCGGTTTTTATCAAAGTAGGGGGACCAAAACCCTTTCGCCACAATATCTCAGCCGCCACTGAACGGATTTTTACTATTTTTGGAGGAACATGCGCCATAAGCCCGGACTATATAGTTTCGCTTGAATTTGTATCAAATTAACGGTGCCCCCTGGAGCCCCCCAGATCTTTTTTTTACGTCATCGTGGGTAACAAACTTGAGTGCTACAATAATAAAACTAGGGGTAAAATATATATGCCTTTGGGGAAAGCGTTCCTGACCAAATAAATTATTTCAAAATATTGAGGGGATCTGTGGGGGAAGTTTCATGCACTTATGCAAGAATCGCGAAAACGTTGTTTCTCTCTGTCCGATTTGGAAGATTTTCATGCTATTGTTTGCAACTTACTTGGGGCTAAAAATATGCTACATAATTATCCTTAAAAAGTCATATACCAGATGTGATAGAGGTTTTTTTAGTTGGAGAGGAAAACCCTATTTAAACTATTCCGTCACAGTAACTCCGCCACCACTGAACGGATTTTGTGACCGTTTTTCAGAGAACATGCCTCTTTTGACTGGCACATGTTTATTGGATTTCTTCTCTTTTTCACAGAAAATGTGTTCTGTGTTCATGTTGTAGATGTTCGCCTGATTTAAAAAAAATGAGCAACCCCCTGCTGTAAATTCAAAACTCGTGTTTATCTACTCGTGGCGGCCTGCGCACACGCCGTTAATGCACGGGTACTGTGCAACGGTCTAGTTTTTATAACAAGTCGAAACAGGAGTATTTTGTACAGAAAGTTAAATCGTAGGCCTACATAGTTGAAGAGCAGCCAACAGAGAAAACGACATTCATTGTGCAGCTACAACGACAAAAACCTCAAACTTTATCCAGTTTCTAGGCTTTTGTGAAAAACAACTAGGCCAAATTTGTGTCAGTCCATCGAGTCGGACATACATGTATACGGTATGGCCTACACTTGGACTAAGTACTGAGAAGATCCAAAACGAAATACTACCTATATACATATATGTACACTGTGAGGCATAAAAAATTGCACCCTTCTTGCTTTTGCAATAACTGAATCAAGCTGAGGTCAAATAGAGTAAT
>JAQIWG010009168.1:0-10851 GCA_034695025.1 Chamaedrilus cognettii | reverse complement strand
GAAGAGCATTTCGGGCTTTTGAAAGGTTGAGAAAGAACTTCTTGGGGAAAAAAGATTTTCTTAAAGAATTTAGTCCCCCCCACTGCCAAATTCATGGCTACGCCCCTGGATGTTGCAAACAAGTTGAAGGGTTGTTGATTTTTAATATTATGTTTATTAAAGCTTAATGTTTTTCTTAAAACAAGAACTTTGCTTCTTTTAGATTCTCAGATGTGTCAGGATGTGTCGATGGATGCAGTCGGGGAAAGTGCCCTTCTAAAGGTAATGACTGGGGGTGTACTTCTTGGAATTGTTATTGATTTCTGCTGGGCTTTGCCTAATATTCTACAAAAACAATTTTGAGTGGAAACTTTGTTGATTGCTTGATACGTTTTTAGTGTTTGCAAAATTACATGCGCCAAAATAATTCTGCAGAAGCTAAGACAGTCTTAAAAAATGCGAAAATTTTGTGCAGCACGATTTATGTGATAAAGGCATTTTTGAGGTAATGCAAAACCGTGAAAATGACATTCACGCAGCTAAAATTTAATGTTCTACCTTCTGCAGAACACGAAATTTTAGCTGCATGCATGTTATTGTCGAGAAGAAGAGCGTAGAACTGTTACTGTACTCTCATTGGTCGCGTATTCAGAAGGGATCAAGATAGCTTAATTTTATTGTTGAGTTAATAAAATATACTCAAAAAGCTGAGTTTTGGTTGATGGGTGTGTTTAGAAAAGGGCGTGCGAGTTGAGGGAGGCTTGGCTTCAAGGCTCCCCATGCGGCGAGGAGAGCGGGGTCTTTCTCATCACCCTAGCCCCTGACCAGGTCCCCTACTTGCAATTTTAAAAATATTACCCTGTTGGTGTTTGCTCCTTGTTGATGCTTTGCAGTGTGCTACGTGTTACAGAATGGGGTGGAGGCAGTGTGGGAGGTGGTAAGGAGAAACCGACTGAGATGGCTGGGGCATGTTTTGAGAAAGGAACCAGATGATTGGGCGCGAAAATGTATGAAGTAGCTGGGAAAAGACGTAGAGGGAGACCGGAAACGATGTGGCAAAGCCTGACAGAGAAAGATATGAAAGCTTGAAAATTGATACGTGGGGATGCGACGGATAGGATAGAGTGGAGGGCGGGTGTCCATGGCTGCAAATGGCCCACCCCTGTGTAAGCGGGGAATGCGGCCACAACACGCGAGTGTGTGTGTGTGTGTGTGTGCACGCGTGCGTGCGTGCTAAGTGTTACAGTGACTTTTTTTGTCCCTGCGGTTTTCTTTTACTAATACTCTAGGCTCAAGAAATTAAGAAAACGGAAATACACTTAGTCGTGAAAAATTTCTTCTCATTTAGACTTTGTGAAAAATTCTTGAACAATCAAATTATTCTGGTATGCTTGCTAGGCCCTGTATAGTGATTTTTGTGCTCGTTTTGATGTAATAAAATATTTATTTTATTTTGCATACTGCATACGGCATACATATATGTTGCGGGTTTAAACAAAAATATGGACACATTAGTGTGGTCCTAGGTACTACTATATGTACTGCCATAGAAGCTGGTCATCATCTGTCTCCTTTGAGTAGCTTTTTTGTCATCCCTGCAGGCCGGGGAACAAAGAATTAGCCTGCAGTCCAGAGCTCCCCGGGCTTGTCGTAAAAGGCGACTAAAGAAAAGGGGGAGCGGTTTTGTGCTGGCTCTCTTGCACAGAACCGGACTGTATATAGCCCTTGTGTGCTACACACTAATCTACAAACAAAAAGAAAAAAAAACTTTTTGTTGTTTGCTTGGTGTGATGATGTTTTGCATCTCTAAATTGTAGTGAAAACTAAATGTCATTCATTTCAGACAAACTATGTAGTAAACGTTGGCAAAAAATGGCACCAAATGCTGTCAGATGAAATATAAAAAATTAAAAACGAGATTTTTCCCCTGAAACTTTTGGACATATTTCGTGCATTTTTGACGCGCGTGAGAAAGAGGGTAGATATACGAGGGTCATGCTACAAGTCTTGGCCATTGATTTATCAATAAAAATCACTGAACGGATCAACCTCAAATTTTACACCAAAGTACCCCAGCTTATTTGCAACTTTTGGTAACAAATTCTTTAAAGTTACTCGACAGACGGCGCTACAGTAGACAAAACAGGTAGACGACATTGTTTCTAAGCAGAGGGCACTTATTGAATTTGATTAAAAGGAGGAATAAGAGCAAAAAGACTATAAACCATAGACTAAAAGAAGGTTGTGGGGAACATACCCTTAGTTTGAGGACGATGAGGCCACCTAGGATGCTGTACAATCATGGATACGTCAGTGTAAGCCAGACTTCTCGAAAAACAGATTTATTGGTTGGAAAACGCGTTGGGACAAGTGTATCGCGTGCCGTGAGGATTTTACTAAGAAATAAATTGTTGACGTTTTCTATTTTTTGGCTTTAATTTGGTAGCATGTTCAGTAATATTGGCTCTAAAAATCTATTGATACAATTTGTACTTATTTTTATATAAATCATTGGCCAAGACTTTCAGCATGACCCTAGTACCAGTAGTCACCAGTGACTTGCTGTTTTCCGTTCAGCTTCTGCTGCTGCTGCAGCTTACTGAGCCTGGCAGCTTGTCGGACGTTGCCGTGGCTGCCGCCTGCCAGACGGCAGCCACGCTTGCCGCGCGCGGGTGGGGCGTTGGCGCGTGCTCGGTGTTTGCGCGTGCGTTTCTTCTACCGGTGGTCAGTTGATGCCTTCAAATACTTTTATTTGGCTTTCTTCTTTTGACTTTTTTGGTAGTTTTTGTCCTCTTTGAATAATTTGGCACTTTTATCAAATCTTTTATCTGAAAATATTAAAGTGTTAATTCGTTTTTAGTGTTTATATATAACGGCTGGTTGCTCGATCTCGATTTGAGTGCGAATTAAGCGCGATATGAGTTTCATAGTCCGAATGAACCGAAGGGACTCCATGGGAGTAATCTATTGAATGCTCTCATTGGTTTATTTGGACCAATAATTTGCACTAAAGTTTATTTGCATTTAAATCGAGGTCGAGCAACCAGCCGTTAGTGTGCAGTGTTTATTGCGTTAAGAGTTTGCTTGCACAGTATTGAAGCACCTTTTTGGGATATCTGTCCTGTTAATGTTTATGTTTTCACACGGGTATATGCTTGTGCCTGGTGAGGATTGCGAGAGCTGGATGTTTTTGGTCTCAGATGCCCTTTATGATGCCAACCAGATAAATAAATTATCTGCTGCAGTGGTTATCGGCTGGCGAAATACTATGTCACTGGTCCATGTAATCTATAGAATATACGGTAGACATTTCAGGTATCTTTCATTGTACAGTTTTTTTGTCAGTTTTTGATCAAACTTTTATCAAATTTTTTATCACGTTATTTGAACTCAGTGTCGTTTTCACACGCATCTTTCCGTTCTTTTTAGTTTCTGTTTTTTTTTCTATTCTCAAAGGTTGCGAGGCTTGGTCAGCCGGTGTCCCGTTTGCTGATTGGCGGATTCGTGTCGTGCGCTAGAGCCTTCCCCTCAACGCTCGTCGACGGTGCCTTTGTGCCCCTCGTGACGTCTTCGCAGTTTGGTAAAAAAAAAAATTTTAAGGGGTACTTTGCGGTCTGACTCTGACTCTCAGTGTATTGGACTGTTTGTAGCATTGCGACAACTTGTATGCTTCAATTTGTTGTTTTGTAGATTAGATATATATTTTAAAGAACGAAATTGAATCATGTTCTGTAGAACATGATATTTTTGCGTGGAGGCAATTTGGCGAATTTTGCGAATCGGTGAACTCGCAAAAATGGCACGCGCGAAAATAAAGAGCTATTTATAGTGGGCAGTCCTCAAAGCGTGAAATTTAGTTGCAGCAAAATTTAAGAGAGGCAAAACCGCAGAAGTAAACCGCAAAAATTCCATGTTTGACAGTACATTAGTAATGCATGAGACAATGCGCTGCAGGTCCTTCAGCAGCGCTGTTGAACACACAAGTGTCGCAAGCTGCTAACCCCGTGCCAGATAGTTATTTATTTGGTTGGCGTCAGGAAGGGCAGCAGTCCTCATCAGGGCACAAACGTCTATACCTGGGTGAAAACAAGCACATTAATACCAAAGAAAAATGATGAAAAAGACTTCAAAATAGCGCCATGCCAGGCAAACTCGTCGAGGCTCGCTGCGTGTCGAGGAGGAAGCTGGTGTGGACGCTTTGCTAAGCAAAGTCGCGAAGTTGCAGTCACAAAGTTTGCAAAGTCTTGTCTCTAAGTCGCAAAGTGCATTTTAACTAAAATAACAGACTAGGGGTTAACAGCTTGGACTATAAAAAAGGCGGTTAGTTTTAGTGTGTGGTGGGTTGTAGGGTCGTTCCAGAGCGACGTCGTGGTCAAGGTGTCCAAAGAAGGGTTTGGTGCTCAGCATCAGCTGGCGCTGCTCAGGTGAGTCCACTCTCTGAGACGTTGATCCCTTCCCCGATGACGTCACTAGACGCCGAAATGGACTCTAAGCCCATTATTATAATTTTTTTTTTGCCCTTGGTACAGCGTTCCCGAGGGACTTACAAAAATTGGTGTCAACGTTTTGCTCTTAGATGGCTAGCCCTCGGAATCTTGTCATTATTATTATTATTCTCATGACGTCACAGCCAGGGCCTGATCTGGGTCTTGCCAAAAATTTGCCAAAAGATTTATTTTTTTCGCTATTCCATGCTTTTTCGCCAAGCTTGTTACTAAATTGTTCCTATCAGGTGCACTGGGCTTGTACTATTGCTTCGTCCATCATCATAGATCCAGTAATTGAGCTTCTTAGAACGAAGGATGAATACAAAATTCGCCAAAGATTTTTGCCAAATGGAAAATAAATCGCCAGCTGTTTGCAAATTAATTTTTTGGCCATGTTGGCGATTGACAGATCAAGCCCTGGTTGAGGATTATGTTTAGTTGAGGATCGTATTTAGTTGAGGATCATGTTTAGTTGAGGATCATATATAGTTGAGGATTATATTTAGTTGAGGATCATGAGGATGAGATTTGAGAATTGAGAGAAAGGTTTGATAACATTTTATTGCAGAACCCTTCGTTCAGAAGATATTTGCAAAATAAGTGCCGACATCGAGTTTTTTGGGCCGCCATCTTGGATTTTGATAATGACGTCACATAATATCAGACTACAAGCAAGTTTTTATCGGTCCTAGTGGCCCTCTGGATACCTTGGGACCAATGGTTAACTTTCAGCACACATAGCCTGCGGGAATATTTTTTTGACGTCTTGATGCCTGACTATATTGTATGACTAACACACTGCATTGTGACTTTTGCAGTGCAATCTGTCGCGAGCGATGTGATTGGTCCGAGAGTATTCTTGTCGTCATCCAATCGGTGGTTGAATCTGAGGTTAGTTCAAGAAATTGTGCGCTGGAAGGAAGATACTGTAAAACATGCAATTTAGGGTAATGAATGGTAATGATCAGTAATGATTAGTAATTATTAGTAATGAATAGTAATGATTAGTAATTATTAGTAATGAATAGTAGTGATTAGTAATTATTAGTAATCATTAGTAGTGATTAGTAATTATTAGCAATGAATACTAATCAATAGTAATGATTGGTAGTGAATAGTAATGATTAGAAATTATTATAAATTTTTTGAGATGATTAGTAGTGAAATGTCATTCAAGGCAGACTCGCTTCGAATGCTAATGATTAGTAGTGAATAGTGATAAATAGTAATGCATAGTAATGAATAGTAATGATTAGAAATGACTAGTAGTGAATAGTCATGCAAAGCATACTTGCTTCGAATAATAACTATAATAATAAAAACTAGTAATGATTAGTAATTGTTAGTGATCAATATTTTATGCCAGGCAGACTCACTTCAAATAGTAATGATTAGTAATGAATAGTGAATAGTGATAAATAGTAATCATTAGTAATGAATAATAATCAATAGCCAGGCAGACTCATCAAAACTCACTGCGTGTCGAGGTGGCCAGCACCATCTTGTTTATGCAAACTAAAATAGCCCACTAGGAGTTAATCTGATTTGCACGATCTGATTGGGTCGTGACGTTATTTTTGTTCTATGATGATTTAAAGGCAAATAACTCTCAATTGAGCAACAGGGCCTATATGTGTCAAGTTGCAGTCGATTGTTGAATTTTGCAAGTGTCTGTTGGACACAGGTGGAGTTGTATGACACGCTGATGTCAGCCCTGTGTGCTGCGTTGGAAGTCAATAGTGTCGCCCACGCCAACAACCTCAAGTTTGGCAAGCTGCTGCAGGCCATCGTAGCCCGACACGGAACCAAGGTCGGTTTAAAATTATGTGTAGGTAAGGTCGGTTTGAAATTATGTATGAACTAAGGTCGGTTTGGAATTATGCGCAGACAAAGGTCGGTTTGGAATTTTGCGTAACTAAGGTTAGTTTTGAATTATGCGTAACTAAGGTCAGTTTGAAACTATGCCTAACTATTGTCGATTTAGAATTATGTGCGAAGTAGTGATCGGTTTGAAATTATGTCAGAAAAAAGTTACGCCCTTTCTCTGCCTTTAGTATCGTGTGGTTTTATGTGTAGAATAGATGTAACAAATTTTTTATGTGAAGCATCGAATTATGATGATGATGATGGCTGTCTCTAGATGTTCTAGTTTTACGCTATATATATTGCCTGTTTTGTTGAGCGGTATATGGTCATCGTGAAACATGACATTTTGCCGAGTGTTATTTTCGCGCATTTGTGTCTCAGAAATTTTGCTGGGCGGAATTTTCACGTTTTTGAGGATGCGACCGGAGGCAAAATTGAAAGTTGCTAGAGCCATTTAAAAATTAAGTAACTTTGCCAAAACGCTTTAAAATGAATTAAATGGGACGAGCCCGGCCGCGTCCGGAGGCAAAATTGAAAGTCACTTAAGCCATTTAAAAATCAATAGCCTTTACCCTGTAATGTTCATCAATAATTTTAGATAATTAAGCATTTAGCCTTTCCATTGATATTTTATATTGTTTCAGCTTTCTCGAGGATAAATTCAACTAATTTTCACAATGTGTACACGAGATTGTGAAGCGGCTCAAAGATCGTAACATATGCAAATTTTTGGATGCTCGCCGCGCCTGCACCCTAATTTGAATACAATTCTTGACGCTAGATTCAGTTTTACTTCGGTTTGGGTTTGGATTTCGTTAGGGTTTGGGAGGGTATGGGTTGGGTTTAGATTTAGGGGGACAAAATAGTTAATTTGTGGTTATATTTGATTGATAATGTATTTAAATTGACATTCAAATGAGCCTGCGCGTGCGGAAGTATGCTCTAAAATTAGCATATATTGCGATCCATGAGCGCCAAGTTGAGATTGTGATCATGAATTATGACATTGTGAGGTCAAGATATAATTAATTTTTAAAAATTCTTTGAGAGGTTGCAATGTAAAAGTACTCTGTTGTTGCAGCTGTCGTCCGCTCAGTTTATCGTGCTCAGTCAAGCCGCTGCTCTGCACAAAACCTTCCTCAAGAAATCCATCCAATCAGCACTCACAAAGCTTGGCTAAAAACTTTGTCGGGCTTGAGCAATGCCCACTGTCCAGCGATCCTAGTCAAGATACAAAGTTCAAAACCACTTTACTTACTTTATACCTTTCGCACTTTATCATACAAATCCTACTAATTTGTTCACAGAGTTTAGTTTAGTAGGCTTACTATGCCAAAAAAGAGGTTCTTTTTCATGTTATACGCTTAATTTCGAATGGACAGGAGTAGCACAGCTTGTTGTGTTCTAATTGACCTTTGTATCATTGTGCTGTTTATGCATCCAGAATTGCTTTATTAAAACACGGACGCTACAGTGCCTAAAAGTGTGCTGTCAGTTCTTACTTGCCTTTGTATTTTACAGTTGAAACAAAATCTGTAACTTGTTTCCTTTTGGTCAATTTATTGTTTTTTTACCATGAACTGCCGACTTTAGGCCTCGTTCTGATTTCCGCACATCATTCCGGGAGAGCAGTCAAATTGAACGATTATAAAATGTGTTAATGTTGATGCGATACATATCGGTAATTGTCCAAAGTCCCCATCGACATGCGAAATATTTAATTAACATTTAATAGTTAATTACTATTAAGTTCATTTGAAATATTTCCGCACGTTTTGTTGCGTCAAAAAAGTACTACAAGATCCTGATTCTATAGTGCCCACATTTCAGTTTGTTTATTTGGGCCTAGCTAAGCTTTTTTTGAGTTTTTCATGTTCACTTAAAAATATTTACTGGTTTTATTGTTTGTTAATTTGCATTGAAAAAAGTCATTAAAATGAGAGAACGTATTTGTATTATTTTTCAAAAACACAGCCGTTATCAGGCCGAGCTATTTGATTGGCTGTCGCTATGGTAGTATTATAGTCTATTGCAGAGAGTGCATTATACTGCAGAACTATTCAACTCCTGCTCATCAAGTTTCAACCAATAGACAATAGAAGAAAGACCCTTCTTCCATACAGTATAATTGTTTCTGAAAGTTTAGTTCCACTTGATTTATTAAATCTCACTACCTAGAATATAAACTAAATATATTAATAACTCTGCATAAACTTAGTTGGTTAAATTTTTTAAATGCAATAGAATCCATTGTCAAACGTTAAAATGCATTAAAGTGCAATCCAATACAGTGAAAAACATTAAAGTACAATAAAAACGTTGCACAGGACCAAAACTATTATTAATTTTTAATAAAGACGTTGCACTGGATCAAATAACCATTAATATCAAAATTCCGTCCTTCCTATTACCCTCCTCTTACTTCCCATTCCATTTCTGACGTCCTGGGGCGGTAAGAAAGTCCCTGCGGGACTCCCTTACCGCCCCCAGAGGCCCCTGCAGGGCCCACTGACCACCGTAGAGGCCTCTGCGGGGCATATATGTAGCAGTGCCTATTATAGCCTTCATTGGTAGGCCTACCTACTGCGGCGTAGGCTACTACGCTGCTGTAGCCTAAGTTAGGTCGCCTGCCTCTCTTGTAATTAATATCTGTTGTTGAAAAAGAAGAAGCGCAAATTTTTTTATTACTTTGCCGCCATGTTTGCCACGAGAAGAATGCAAACAAGAACTCAGGGTAAGGAAACAGTGACAATTAAGTATTTTGGAATCCGCAGCCACGACGCATTTCTTCTTTTTTAAGTTAGGACCAATACTATTATATAATAATAGTTTTGGAATAAATATATACAGTAATACAAAATACGACAGGAGTATAAGAACAACATTTTTTTGGGTTTTAAACTCTGATAATGACAAACTGAACCCCACCAACAACGCTTATTATTGATAAACTTATAAGCAGTATCATAACTGTTAACTAGCAAAAAGAAGATAGTTATCAGACCAAATGAACTTAATTAATATCAGTAATGGCAACATAAAACATGCACCAGGTCGTCCCCATTGCTGACGGACACGTAGCGGAAGACCGTCGGAGGCGCTGTGCTCTGCGTTATCGACCGGGAGAAGAGGAGGGGCTCGGGGGGGGGGGACGAATCGCCGTATCATATTTAGTAACGACTATGCTGCATGTATAATTGTTACTTAGTAGTAACTTTTTTTTCAAATGATGAATGATCTCATTGCTTTGCGGCAAAAATTTACAACAGACACCATTTAAAGACATTATTCAGATATCAGATTTCCTGTGGAATTAGAGCTTCATTATTATTAGGCTAGGGCTCTTGCAGACAGCATAGGCCTTACCCTCATCATATACCATTCCTATCATCCTGATACAGATAGCTCACAGCACAGGTTTGTACAGTGCTTGTACATGTAGGGCGGCCTGCATGAACAAAACAGCCCGTGAACAGAACGGCCAATGAACAAAACAGCCAATTCAAATATGCAAGTAGGCATTCACTGATTAGCACGCTTGAACAAGTTAAAGAAATTTAAATGTCTCAACAATTGAATACTATATTTCTTAGGCATAACGATGGTTGCGAGCAGAGTTAGTTCGACTACCCACTCAGCTTTACTCGAGAACATAATCGTCTTTTCACTCACTTTTAAGAAAGAAGCACCAAACTGTCGTAAAAAAAAACACATTTTGTGAGCGATAACCACAAATAAAAAAGTAAATTCTAGCCAAAAAAAAGCAAATAATCAAAACTTCTGTAAAAAATTGTGATTTTACAGATTGTTAGAAAGACGCTCATTTTAGAGAAAAACATACATTTTGCATGTGCAAATCGCATATCAAACAAACTCGCAAAAATTACATGCGCGAAAAAAATGCTACATAAATAATATACGGCTGTCCTAAAAATACGCAAAAACTAAATGCTGCAAGATAGTCAAAACCACCAAAAAAACATACAGCAAAAATTTCATGTTTTACAGGATATTAAATCGCTTTTTGTTGGTTATTCAGAAACTGATCATGTTCACATCATAACTAGTCTATATCCTAAAACATACCATGTCAAAATTTCTGCTTTTCATTCATGATGCCATTCGACATTGCGTAGTCTTTTTTCAAAAGGCACATTTTGACCTATTCCAAAAAAGATGACAAATTTTTAGTTAAAAAAAGTACCCATTTGGTCTGAAAAGCATACGAGTGGCTACATTGTGCACATAAGTCTTTCGTCGCCAACCAAAGACAAATACGAATGGCAATCAATTGAGTGCGAACAAAATATCAAGCGATAGATCAATCAATCTAAATGATTCGTAATGTACAAACACTAATGATAGAATCTAAACCTGACAACGCAGTACACCGGGAATTTGGTTGCGGGTATAGCATTTTCGTCAAGTCCAAGCTCGGCCGTGAATGTACCGGAATAGACCGTGAAGGGACCGTGACTGGACCGTGAATAGACCAGAGGAAATATCGCGCTGAAGTTTT
>JAQIWG010009167.1:0-10851 GCA_034695025.1 Chamaedrilus cognettii | reverse complement strand
AAAATATGTAAATTATAACGTAATTTTAGACATTTCTCAATTGCGCTATAATTTCTAATTTGTAATTTCTAGCTAGCACACAGCCCAGATGTCGCAGTACAAGCAAATGAAATAACGAATTAAGTAACAAAGTAGGCTGTGTTAAAAATAGTGTATTAAGTTAACAACACCAGATCACGACGTGTCGCGGGCCTCGCGACTTTCGGAGTGAGCTTATACAAGACCGCGCAATTCTATTCTTTTTCGTGTGCAAATTTGTTTGGGCCCACCAAATGTTGAAACCAGATCGACGCCACTGTTTACACATGTCATGGGAACTAATAATAAACGGCACGTCATTTCAGATGCAATTTTCCTCTGCAATGTATCAGTGCAAACAGAGCAAGTAAATTCAATAGACTAAACTGAGCAATACATACCACCATAAACTTCATACGCCAGTACTAGACACGATTTGACTAGTAATATTTATTTAATATAGAAATGATTGAAGAGCGTATTTCCGAAAAAATTAAAGAATATTTAGAACTAAACCTTAACGACAAGTAGAAATCAGAATCAAGTTGTAAAATATTTTATTTTTATTTTTTATATTAATATTGGTATAATTAGTTTTAGATATAAATATCATTGCATTAAAAAATAGTAATTAAATTTTTTATAAAAAGTTGTTATAATTAGATATATGGAAAATCATGGAGTTATATAAAAGATTGTAAAGATTTTAAATGTTTTGATAAAGGTACTAAATATGCTATATATCATATTATATTATAATGTTTCTTTACATATATTATAAATGTACTGGTGATAAAGGAAATGTCCCAGGTCCCCCACCCTGTATACTACTAACAACCATTACGATATTGTTCAATTTAATTTCCAATTTTGTGTCGTACTGCTCCAACTTCCTTGAAAGATTTTGATTCTAGATCGAAAATGATGTGCCAAACTTCAGGGGTCTAGAAACTAGGGGTCTAGAAGCTAGAAGCTAATCATGGGTCTATGGGGGGGGGGGGGCTTCTTCACGCTGCAAAAACTCTCACCCGAGATGGAAGTCGCGGTCCCGGGTGAGAGTTTTTACATGTACGCGATCCATGGGGCCCGGGGAGACATTTTACAGTCGAAAAGTCTCCGCAGGATTTGCATGCAAAAATATCTCCCCCTTGAGAAGAAAGGTGGCTTTATTTAGCGAAGTGTTGTGGCCGAGTTGTCTAAGTCGCGGACTTCGGTTTACGAGTGTGGCAGAGAGTCGGATCGAACCCCGGCCGCGGTAAAAGCTTTTCTAGTCACTTCGTGCACCCTTAGCAAAGGTGCTTTATTTCGTCAGCTCTGCAAATAATCATCCATTAGGGTGGAGTGCAGTAGAGAAGTTGAAGTTTATTTTGCCTAACCGGCGTTTAAAGGCATAGCCTACAATTTGTGTGCAATGAAGCTGCTCTCCAAAACCAGGAGTTGCATGCTCGAACCTTCAGAATCTTTGATTAGGTATTCTTGAAGCGATCAAGTGTTAAGTGGATGCTCGAGGCTCTGACAGTTTCACCTGACAGCGCAGATAATGGATACAGGCCACTGTCAGGCCATGGCCGGGTAGCCTCCACTTCTGGACCGCTCGGACCTGCATATCAAGCAAGTTTCTAATTACATGGCACCGTGTAATGCTTAGCACTATTGGCGTTTAATTCAGTGCGGACTTAACAGTCGAGCGTTGCATGAGTCTGTTGGCTTAGCGCAGGGCCGAATAGCCTATGGAGCGAAATTACCCCGTTTCCAAATTTTTTTCCCGAAGGAAAAATTTACTGCGATGTTGAATTTATAGGGGCAATAGGCCACTATATTATATTCCACATTTTAATTAGATCAATTTGGATTTATGTTTTTCAGAAGCCTAATTTCTGTTTTTATCGTCAGTTAATGAAAAAACTACATGGGATTCATGGGGAAAAGTAACGGGATTTAAGAACAATGACCAACATTTGTAGATGTGGATTCTTATTTTCTTTTTATGCGGGCTATCTATGGTACCGTATCATTCAGGTTGCAACAGAGTAATTGAAAGTAGATCTTCTTGAATTTTACAAAGCGTCCAGTTTGTCCTTCTATCGTGAAAGATGCCTTCATCTTACTCTCTAATACGCAGTCCTCATCGGACGAAGATTAAGCTCGTAGCCTACTTGCACAGCTTTCACTATGACGATTCTGTGAGGACTCGTGATGACGCATCGGCTGCAGCTGCGACGCTGAACCAACACGTCGTTAATGGAATCGTAGCGTCCATTTGACGTTGACGTCATCAAAAGAGCCGAACGGCATGAATCATGGTCGAACAAAGCGACGGCGGGAATAAAGCGTCGGGTTTTACGATGTCTTTTCACTAAACGAAGAACATAAACGGACTGCCAAGGGTCAAGCACCTACGCGATTTTCGAAAATGCATAATTATAATCTAGATTGTTAATAGGCTGAAAGCGGCTCGTTCTCAATGGGTTGGATATTGTGAGCGTTTTATCCGGCCTGTCCAGAACATCCTGTAGGCATCAATTGTTTCAGAATATCAATGCGTTAAGCAAATTGAATGTAAAAATTCGTTTAACGTGTGTGGCCGTGTCAAAAATATCTGGCGAAATGTGTCACTTAGTGACAAATTAAATTATCAAGAAGCTAATTTTAATGAATCTCACACGATTCTGAAAATGATTTTAGGTGGTCAGTTGTATTCTTTATTTAGCATCTTCAACGAAGAATCAACAATCCAAGTGGTAGGCCTACATGTAAATATTCGATAATCTAAGTTTTAAATAGTGAATGTACGCTATAGTAATCAACACGCCTATAGCTTTTTGCGTTGAGTATAATCAACGACGTTGGGAAAAAAAATTGCTAATAAAACAGCGACCAACAGCCACGCTGTGCAAAAAATAAAAAATACAAGCGTGCATCATAACGTATCAATGTTTAGATATGCTCTAATGGCCCAGAACCACTCGGGAAGCATTTATAATGCACGATGCCTGCATGAGAACAGTAGCATGCATAACACTGTATCAACGACTTTCTCCACACGTCAGCGCAAACAGTGGTTAATGGCAAGGCAAGTGGCTAGTGGCTTTTAGGCAAGTGCCGACTAATGTCTGTGATTGTGTAAAATTGTGTCATATTCATTGAGCTATGACGTGGAGTAACGTTACGCGGTGTAGTACTACAGTACTAGCCAACCTACTCTGTAGTGTCGTAGGGAATTATGATCGTACCCTGTAGATTGATATTTTCACGATCTAGTTGACCTGCAATGCTTGTGCTTTAAAATTGTACGATGTTAATTGGTATTATGTACATTGTACATGTACATGTACTACAGGTGTCGGCATTCACATGCGACAATGCGTGGAGATTAGCTTGTAACACTGTAGTCGTTTGTGACAGGCCTGAATATATGCGGATTCGGATCGCAATTTGCGATGCAATTTGACACCCTTTTGCGAATCAAACACAATTTTGATTCGCGATATTTGCAAATCAACAATGGTGTAATCAATGTTCAATAAACCGACGAGTGGCAGACTCAGCACTGACCTAACTTTCAGTGCGGTTTTATCAGTAACCAATCGATGTAGGCCTAGCCCTATATCTACTGTATGAAATGGTGTGACATTTAAAGACTTTTAAATACCACCGCATAAGAAATGGCTCAACAGTTAGGCCTGTGTGTAATCCCTTGGGCGATATCAAGACGATATCAAAAAGTGCTAATCAATTTGGGAAACTGCTAATCAAAATTGAATTCGATTAGAAACTGCGAATCAATTTTCTGGGCTTACATGCATATTCAGGCCTGGTTTGTTATCTTCGCGTAACTTTAACATCATAAAAAGCATTACCTACGTGTACAATTGTACATGTATCAGCATGCACCGGTGTAAGTTTAGTAGGAGTAGTACTCCAAAACGACGTTTTTTTAAAACTCCACTCGGATTTAAAATGGGCAGGAGTAGGATTACTCGTCAAAATGGACGATGACGGAGTAGACTTACTCTAGAACTACTCCTTTTTTGAAAGGCATAGGAGTGCGCGACTCCTGCTTTATAAGCAGCAGGCGTAACGCTACTCCTATTTTGTCAGGGCTAAACTGAACTCTGAGCATGCACATCGCATTGCTCAGCAAGGCAGATTTGCACAATGGCCTAGAACACTAACGTTCTGCTAGAACGGCTACCTCGCTTCGTTCCCAACGATTCGCCGCGTATGCTTATTGGATCAGCTAGAAAATCCGTCAGCGCTAATGCTGTTCAATGCTAAGAAACTTCTCGACAAAATCGAGTTAAAATACTCGAGGTCGCGAAACACACGGCGATCCGGGTCTCATTGCCGCTGAGTTTCATGAAACGTCTACGCTCGCGGAAACACTGCGTTTCTACATTCATAAATAGATATTTCTAGTGAAAAGCTATGGCCATATGCCAGAAACATGCCTGAGTACTGTATAAGCTGCATAATTATGCCTTATTATATTATTGTACTTCTGCTACCTTCCCCTCTTTTCAAGGGTCTACCTTAAAACCCGTCCCGTATTTTCTTCCCAACTGATAGCTCTGAGAATGTACCTACCTCAAATCTTTCCTCTCTTCTTCAATCTCTTATGCGTTCCAGTTTTCGGTGAAAGAGCACGCAATGTGGGGGGGGGGGGGGGAGGGGGTGGAAGCGACAATCATTTGCCGCCGGGGTGGAACTCATGAGCGGAGGTTGTGACGGTAGCATCCAACTAATGTGGATTGCCAAAAAAAATTTTTACTTAAATTCCCCTAATTAGTTTCATATTTAGGTTATCAATAAAAGCTCAGGAATGCGCCCTGCGCATAATTAACTGCTGCTCTATCTTTAGTAGCCTCTTACCGCATGCCAGGAAAGCACCGAGTTGCGGAGTTATTTTCTTTTTACTTCAGTCTGCAGGGGCCGGTTAATGACAATACTATAGGCCTAGCACGCGGCATCACTGCATCCAGCAGTGTAAATTAATAAATAATATAATATCGTATAAAATACGTCTAAAATAAATCTATAGAATAATTATGGAACCCTCGCTGTTTTGCATTACGGTGCTTATGTCCGAGTAATATTGGGTCACCAGAAGCGGGATCAGGCCGTCTACCGGTAGAATTCTTCAACGAATCAACCCTTACCTGACGATCCAATGTATCGCGTTGCGTCGTCAGCGATGACCGGCTGTCTTCACGCAAGCGATGATTATATCGTGGTTATATCGTGGTTATATCGTGGTTATATCGTGATTATATCGTGGTCATATCGTTATATCGTTATATCGTAGCTTGATTATATCGTTATATCGTGGCTATTTGCATGGCGGTGTATTCGACGACGGCCTAATCCCTGACTGATGACCCAGTGTAACTCGCACGCGTCGTCAGGCGTTCTACTGGTAGACGACCTGATCCCGCTTCTGATGCCCCAATGTAACTCGTGCATTGGAGTCCAGGGTGGACCCCGCCTCGGGATGCAGTGCCTGTTGAGACAATTAGTTGGAGAGCACTGCGGCGAGACAAACCTCAAATGCAATGCGACGTCCTTCAACAGAGACCGACCAACCGCCGCTCGACTGTCGATCGGCGCAAAATGTGAATTAGGCGCCGAAATTGAATTAGCATCGAGAATAATTCATTCCGAGCGGGTTCAGATATTCTGTTTCTGACCGGAATGCTCGATAGACTACATCATGTATGTGACAACACAATTTCTATAGCCTGTAAAATTAGGCCAGACATGTATCCTGAATGATAGTTGTATATGATAGTTGTTCCTAAAACCGCTACGGTGTAGGGCATTATGTACTGATGGTATTATGCAGTTGATGTGCGTATATGGATATTAGCTATTGCTTGCTGTCTCAAATCAGTATTTTGCGCCCAAAAAAGAATATCTATTGAAATTAACACCACAAAATCACGTGTACCGGTACATTTACAGGCCAAATGCTGGAAACCATGAACGATAAATTATTTCGTAAAAATAGCGATTCGGGCTTGCTTACTAAACCAGTGCAACTGTGTAACTCTGTGTTATAAATTGTAGGTTGTCGTTTAATCGAATAATTCATGAAATTTTTGGCATAGTTCCGAAGCCGTTCGTTGCAGACACGAAAGATGAAAACCACACTGGCCTCACTTTCACACGATTGTCGAACGCACGGTGTGAAGGTGGGTCCAGAGTGGTCATCAATCTTTCTCACGTTCTTCTGGCTTCCTTCGAATCGTCTGCCAAATATCTATCGTGCTTTACTTTTCACGCACGTGAATCTTGTACACTAGTATACAAGATTATGGTATACGCGTCGCATAAATCTGTTTAAATCGGTTGTGTGTTATGTCTCAAGATCAGTGCTCGCGTTAGGAATTACTTTAAACGGAGGTCATAACCCCAATATTCAATAATAATTGAAAGTAATATATACCGTACATTACTTGACCTATTATATGCACTACAGAAATTAAATCTCTCGAACGAGTTCAATTGAACTCAGCCGAAATAAAAAGCCACTTGGCAAATATTAAACTGAGCTTTGACTTGTGCGATCCGAGAATGAAGCATACCTTCCCAACCCAATCTAACCCAATGGGGTATAACGCTCCTAGTACCATTTCAAGCGGAAACCTCTCATAATATGTCAGACTCCAAGGGAATTTTTCACAATGCAAGCTACATCCAAAATGAAACGTTTTTATCAAAGGCATAATTAAGTAGCATATGCATAAAATCTAGGAGTCCAGAATTGAGGCTCGGTGTTATACCCATCCCCCTCCCCATTCGTAAGCTGTCAGACGACTTAATAATCATAATCTAGCCTACTTGACTTGTCTGGATCACTGAGATATTCAACAATTCTTGTACACCCCTCTCAACTCAATTCCCCGCGCAAAAACCCTCGATGCAGCGCTGATGGTTCACTTTGTGAGCATTGCGCTGAAAGAGTTAGCGCTGCGCTGTGACCGAGGACCGTGGCGTCCCCTGGAGTAGGCACTTCCGCGCGCCGCTTCCGAGTCAATTCCGTCCGATGGCGATCCGTGGCGGGGATTTTCATTTCCGGGAATAAAACGTCAGCGCGGGAACGAGGTGATTGGGAGTCTCTAGCCGAGCGATAATATAGGCATAACCAGCTGAGCGATGATATAGGCATAACCAGCTGAGCGATAATATAGGCATGACCAGCTGAGCGATAATATAGGTATAACCAGCTGAGCGATAATATAGGCATAACCAGCTGAGCGATGATATAGGCATGACCAGCTGAGCGATGATATAGGCATGACTAGCTGAGTTATTGTAGGCCTACGACGTTGTCTGAGCGAATTCAATACCAGCAGTCTGTGGCGGATTTGCATAATATTGCAGATGTGAAAGTGAAGATTGAACTGTGAGCATTCAAATAAAACACGTGTTTGTTTAATGGAATACAGTCTGTGTCAGCGGACCTAATGCATGTACAACTTAGTGTCAGTAGCACAACCTAGTAGCAGTTGTGTCAAAGACAGCCTAGAGACTGAAGCCGTCCGGATTAGGTCTGCTGTCAAATCTTGAGCTATGGCGACTCGATTGCGAATGCGATTCGTCGCGCTTAAGCTTTTAATGCTTCGGACGCTTTAAACCGATCAGTGCATAGCCTACTGTTTTATGACATCAATGTGGCATTCCACACTACATGTAGACTAGGCCACATGGTTATCTGAGGATTATCCGCTGAGAATAATTGCGTTCATCTCACGTGAAGCTGAACGTTAACATGCTAGCCAAACGCTGTGATACAGGCCAGGGGCGGATCCAGCCCGTCATCCTGGGGCGAAGAGAATTTGGCCCAAAACTATGAATTTTCCTTTCCTTGCTGAATTTGTGACCGGGGGGGGGGGAGGTGCTGACAAAAAAAAATGTTGGGGGGGCGATACACTTGTGAAGCGACAGACTGGGGGGACGATTTCTCCTCAAATCCACTCCACTGCTTTATAAATTTACATTTCTTGGGGGAGCGATCGCCCCTTTCACCCCCCAACAGAGCTCTGGGGGGGGGGCGATTGCCCCCATCGCCCCCCCCACCCGTGGATCCGCCAATGATTTAGGCTTACCATGCGCTAGCCAGCCGCGAGCGTGCACACCTTGACCCATTGTCTGAATCCGATGCCAACGTGACTCGCATAGAAAATGACACGTCGTCAGTTCAGCTGCGTATACTGCACACCTTGATATCGGGATCTGTGCTGTTCTATATATATATATCGCTATACAATTACAAATTTGTACGCACAAATGTAGGTCAGCATAATGCATGTTTGCAATGCTTACCTCAAGCACAAAACACTGCAATTATTTAAAAAATGAATCTAGGCTAAGCGAAAAATGCAAGTTGCTTGACACGGGAAGCCAAAGACTGCAGTATGTAACTCTGATACAGTGATACTACAGTGTAAGCGGTGAGGCCTACACCTGTAAAATAGCACGGAGAGACAGAGACTACATATGGATCGACATAATACAATCGAAATCTATCACCGAACTACAAATAGGAGTTAGAATACAACCAAGCGTTATTAAAATGTACCGTAAAATCGATTCTAATTATTATGCGCTTTTTATAATGTAAGCCTAATTGAGATTCACGTTTCAATACAAAGCCTAACATGTCAGTGCGCCAATCGGTCTACTCTCATTCTGGCTTGATTCAGGTTCAGAAATCCTGTGAATGGATTGACCCACCCTTCCATCATTTCTTCTCTCCACCCTCACTACGTTCACGTCGCTACATCAATATCGCCGGGAATCGAAAGAATTAGGCCGCCTTTACATCAGATCTTGCGGCCTTGCAAGTCTTTGTGGTGTAGTGGTATCGTAGCCGCTTACCACGTAGGCGATCCGGGATCGACTCCCGACCGGGGTTGCTGATTAGAGATTCATTTCTCGGACTTGCCAGAGGCCAACTCAGCCTATCATCCCTCCGTGGTCGGTGAATGAGTAGTTGGTACTTTCAACGAGACAATCCGGATAATACACAACGACAATATAGTCACACAAATCGACACTACTGACTGGTGGCTGAGCGCCTAGTTGTGAGGGCTGCCAACTGAGAGGGGAACAAGGGAGGGGAACAAGAGAGGGGAACAAGGAAGGGGAACAAGAGAGAGAAACAAGGGAGGGGAACAAGAGAGGGGAACAAGGGAGGGGAACAAGGGAGGGGAACAAGGGAGGGGAACAAGGGAGGGGAACAAGAAAAAATAATCTTGTGGCCATGGACGTCCCTCATATTATGGAAGTAGCCCTACCTGGTCCGACCTAAAAAAGTTGAAGTAACCCGACCTTTAGCTTGCTATAAATAGTTGTGGCCCGACCTTTCAGTAAAAAAATTCTGTCATCCGGGGGTTGGTCCCCCGCTCAGAAGACAGCCCTGTCTGGCCCGACCTTAAGCTGAACCCACGGGACGCCACTGCTTGCGGCTCTCTTTCGGGTCTTCTTGCTACGTGGAAGAGCCATCTTGCCGGAAGGTGGCCGTGAACATTGCGGGAAGACGGCATCGCAGAACACGACGCTAAAACGATAGTATATTTCGAGCGGATTGCTGGCGAATTGCGGGAAGATATCTTCCGGGAAGAAAGCCGAAAGAGCTGATATAAACGGGTCTTTACACGTGGGCTAGCGTGCCAGACTTGCTCGACAGTTCTGCTGCATGCTGAGCGGGCTGGCCGAGCCATTCGTCCATTTATTATTCATGAAGTCTGTAACTCTGCATTGCCATTGAGTCCCGGCACAATCCGAGGCGGATTTAAAAACGTTCGGTAAGCCGATTATATTTGACGACTGTATTCTTGACAGTCAGCGCACCGTCTATTAGTTCCGCGGCAAGCAATACAGCATTTGCGCAAATGTTTCTAAAAAATCGTTTGGATCTAAAAACATAAAAATTAGACAGTAACTTTAAAGACCGGTTGCTAGACTTCGATTTGAAGTGCGATTTTGTTTTGTAGTCCGAATTAACCAATGAAAATATATGAAAGAATTGTATCGAATAAACTGATTGGTTAATTTGGACTGCAAATAATAAAATCGCACTTCAAATCAAAGCCTAGCAACCGGCCTTTAGTTAATTAATCATTTATGACAGTAATTTTTCAGTGCGCCAAACGTGGATGAATTTGAAGCGCTGCCGTGCCGTATAGACGTCGAGCAACGATGAGGAGAGTGAGCGAGGAATTACGAAGCACCCGGTCAGGGGCGTAGCCACGGATTTAGCGGTGGGGGGATCAAATTTTTTAATCAAACTTCTTTCCCCAAAAGTCCTTTCTCAGGGTCAATTATGTCACCTAAGACCTTGGAACATACCGAAGTGCTCTTCCGTGCAGAACTCAGGAGCGGGGGGGGGGGTGCTGACAGAAATATTTTCCCACCAACACCAACAGGGTACAGGGTTCTTTTCTCCTCTTTCTTGGGGGGGACCTTGGGGAGACCAACCATAAATCATGGGGGGACCACCATTCTTTTTTACTCATTTTTTCTTGAAGGGACCAACATAATTCATAGGGGGGACGCGTCCTCCCCATCAATTCATTTTTCAAAGGAACCAGGATTATTTATGGGGGGGCGCCCTGGTCCGAGGGGCGGGGGGACGCGTCCCCCTCGTCCCTTAAGCGGCTACGCCCCTGCATCCGGTCTTCCTTCGATCGTCGTTAACCGCGCAGAGGTGCCACCGCGACAGTCGGTAATCGCTTCTTGATTTTCTCGCGACACTCGGTTGCATGCGACATCAATGCTCTACCAGTAGCTGTTCCAGCTTTCTACGACAGGGGGGGCTCAGGGGGGGCT
>JAQIWG010009166.1:0-10854 GCA_034695025.1 Chamaedrilus cognettii | reverse complement strand
AGCTTCGCGTACATTTTCACAAACACATAGCGAGTGCTTGGATGCGCTGGGCTTGAAGGGATTGGGGTTAAGAGTAGGGGGGGGGGGGGGCGGCTTCAAGATCATTGTGCATAATTATTTCACTTTTGCACGTAGCCTAGGCCTATTACGGAGAAAATTTCTGACGCAAGTTCTCTATCGTAAGTAATCGAACACAACAATTTTATTTTCCAAATTATTTGCCGCTCCTTCATTTTTACCTTTTTAGCACCCATGTCCATATAGTACAGCCTATTGCCTTCAGGCGGCGGCGCACTTCAACAGCTGCTGTGGCTTCTGCATGACGGCGTGCATGCTTGCACAGGCTGCGAGCCTGCGACTATCGAATATCGATCGTTGCGGTAGGCCTGTCGCTTTTTAGCGAAGTAAGCATTTCTGAGGTCTGACTGTTATATGAAACATTGCCGGCACTACAGTAATGTAGTGGATAGACCTCACAGTTTTCGTAAACATCAATTGATAAACTCGTTCGATCGCGGTGTATTCTGTTTGTTGGCCGAACTCTGTTTACTGGGACATGCAGGCTCTGTGTGGTAACTGGTAATAGTGTTGTAGGCTACGGGCAGCAGCTATAGGCTAACAGCTTGGCAGTTGTTGCTTAGTGGTTAACGTCTACTCACGCACGTTGTATAGGGCGCCATTTGCGCTTTACAGGTAAAACACCCAGCGTTCATGATGCCCAATACATTAAATGCGATAATCATCATCGCGCTACAGTAATAACAATTATTTCGATGATTGTGCGTGTTGACTCGAGTCATTCAGACTTCAGAACATCAAAACGTGTATAGAAATCATAGGCCTATTTACGTATGGAGATTTTGTTCACTGATGAAAATTGATCTCGCATAGCCGACAGTATAGCAGTGGTAATTCAGAGAGCATAAAATCTCAATCTCAACACTCGTTCGAACGAACAGTCCTATAATAGCCTAATCTGAATTCAAGTTTTCTGTATCGGGTGTGATCAGAAAATGTTGCATTCTGTTAGCTATGGGAATTTCAGACCAAGTTGTTTTGCAGCTAATGGGGAACGAGAGCGATGACAAATGATAAGGGATGAGAGCGATGAGAGTGCACCAGTCACACAACCCATAACTTCCTGCTGCGATAAATGCAAATCGTTGCGTCATGTGGCCTATCGTTATGCCATAGCCTATCGGCAAGCCTACCAAATATGCATGGGTTGTTTTTTTCAGCCATATGGCATGATCGTTATGTCTAGAACAGGTCCATATTTCTTAAACGATTGCAGGAAGGATGTTCAGTGTTCACATAATCAAACCTACACCAGTTACTTTTGGCGCGACATTATTGCGATGTAAGCCTATAATTATAGGGTTAAAATTATCATCTTAATGCGATGTAAAGATAATGGTATCGATAAGATGCTAATACAAATCAATGGATGCGGTATTCCTGTAGCTGCTGACAACTAGCGCGTACGACATGTTTCGCAAGACCTTCAGAACGACATCAAAATCGTCCCTTCGTATCAGCAGTGGGAGCGGCGGACCCCCGACGCGCCTGCCCCCCCTCGATAACATCTGCGTAGTGGGGGAGAAATACAGGCCACAGGTAGTTTTCATTTCTTATTATTTCCCATAAAGGAATTGCCAATTCATTGCTACTGTAATAGAATTATACACACACTTTCTGCACTGTCTTGTCTTTGATATGGAATTACAGTCACACATGCATACGGACTATTGAATCATTGAAGTTATCGTGACATTAATTTTGATTCTAATAGCCACCGTAATTTGATAGCCTATCACCTTCACTTCCGCAGTGCCTGTTGTGAATTCAAGGTGTTTTTAAAAAGGATATAAAAAAAATTAATTTTCACCACGCCTTATTTTCTTTTCACAAATCAATCCTGTCATCCTAGAAACAGTAATTGAACTTATATGGATGAAGGATCAACAAGAAATTTCTCACAGACTTTTGCCAAATGGAATAATGTTTCTATCAACTGCCAAAATATTATTTTTTTGTTACCAGTAGATATACGGTGCACTGCCGTGCTCTGCTCTGCTATGCAATATATGTTAGACAACAAGAACAAAACAAAAAAGCGCTGCTCTGCTATGCCAGGTCGACCCTCGTGAGGTGGACGATGCGGGTCGAACCGGTCTTCATCGCGCCGTGCTGCAGACCCTCGACTGCGACGCCGGCCTGCTGGCCGCGCTGCGCGCTGGTTGTGAGATAGACGCAGCTGACAAGTTTGGCCGACGCGCGCTGCACTACGCCGCGCGGCGCGGCCACGTGCGCTGCGTGCGGCGGCTGATCGAGTGTGGCGCCGTGCTGGATGCGCCGGACAGGGACGGGCTGACGCCACTCATGGAGGCCGCGAAGAGGAGCCAACTGGAGGCTCTCAAGGCATGGAAATAATTAAGTGTTTTAGATTGTGGAGTAAGATTGTCCTTCAGAGAAGGATTTTTGACGGCAATAGTTCGAAGTTTGAAAGAAGATGATAAATTTAGTTTGAATTTTTAATAAATTAGCATTTAGCTCGAGAAGTGTGCATAAATGGATTAACGAGATTCCCACTGTCCCTATCTACATGTAAATGTGTTGATTGTGTTGAGAAGTGCGGCTGTGTGCTGCAGGTGCTGATCAGTGCGGGCGCCGGCGTCAACCAGTGCAGCAGCGCCGAGGGCGAGACGGCGCTGCACTACGCTGTGTGTGGCAGCGAGTGCGACTCTATCCACGAGCTCGCGCACGCCAAGGCGGACCTCGACGCGCCGGACCTGCGCGGCAACACGGCGCTCATCCTCGCCGCGCGGCTCAGCGACGAGAAGGCCATCAAGGCGCTGCTGTCCGAGCGTGCAGACGTCAACCGCACTGACGCGGATGGCTGCACAGCTTTACACCACGCCGCGCGCGGCAACCGATCGACCTGCGCCGGGCTGCTCATAGCCGCCAAAGCCACACTGGATGTCGCCGACAACTCAGGCGACACGCCGTTCGTCGCAGCGATCAGAAATAACGCAGTCGACGCGCTGGAAGTGCTCATCAGCGCCGGGTGCGACCGCACGGCCATCGACGAGATGATGGGAACCTCTCTGGCCCTCGCGGCGGTAATGGGCCACACGGGGGCCACCGCGGCCCTCCTGCGCGCAGGGGAGGACCCCGACGAGTCGGGGTACTTTGGCATGACCCCACTCATGCTCGCCATCTGCGAGTCGCACGCAGAAACGGTGGACGTGCTGCTCGACAACGGCGCGGATCCAAACGCGCGGGGGCGCATAGGGGGCAACAGCCTGCAGGCCGTGCTGATGCGCATCAGCGCCGTCAACGAGTTCAAGCGTCACCAGATCCTCGCCGCGCTAATACGCGCCGGCGCGCACGTCAACGTCATCGTCAACGGGAAGGGGCTGTTCGTTGGCTGCACCAACGGCAACAACAGCCCGCTGTCCTTCGCGATCTCTGCCGGGTACGTGTCTGCTGTGAGGATGCTCCTGGTGGCGGGGGCGGGGGTGCCGCTTGAGGAGGTGCTCCAGTGGATGAGGACGACCAATCTCTGGCGGTTCTACGACGTGGCGCCGCTGACGCGCGTGCTGCGCGAGTGGGTGGGGGAGCCGCGCAGCCTCAAGCAGCTGTGCAGGGGGGTGATCAGGGAGAGCCTGGGGGCGAGGAGGCCCCTCAACATGGCGGTGTGCGTCGAGCGGCTACCGCTGGCACGCAGCCTGCGCAGGTATGGATGCCTACCATAGGTCTGCATTATTGTAATTCTGAAAACATTTGATAAAAATCGTAGTCTTTAGAATCTGGGAAGCAATCCAATGAAATCCTTAGCATCTCCTATTTCAAACTCAGTGCCATCATGCACTAACTGAATTTTCATGCAATCGTCGATTGGATGTCATTTTTGAAATCTTTATTACGAAGCATTTTAATTCAAATTTAAGAAAATCTTTGTAAATTGGGCCTCAGGACTAAATATTTGGCATATATAGTCTCGCCAGCTAAGAAGCTTTGAGCAAGCTTTACGTATTGGTATCACTGGTGTTTCATTCTTAAAAAATGCTTAGCTGCGTACCCCTGAAGTAAATGTACAGGCTGTGTTACAAATTACTATAGACATACATGTGGCTACTATAAACCTTCCTAACGATATACATAGGCACTATTAAGCAAGCTGTGTTTATCGCACTAGTCACCCAGAATTTTGTTTTCACATGTTTCAGGTACGTCAACTACGAGGAGCTGGAGTACTTTGACGTGGAGAAGGCGAAGATCTTGGACGGCGCAAACCCCGCACTGCTCGACAACCTTGACATCAGTCCGTGCGGGCTGCGCAGGATAGAGGGCTCCATCATGCATCTCATTAATGCGCGGCGCACCACGCTCTACAAGTAAACCATGCACCGCAGTAAGCATATAGCGGTGGGCGTGTGGGCCGCTGTGGGTACAGTGGAACATTTGGGCAGAGTGGCGCATGTGGAAATGATGATCATGTGAATACAGTGGCTTATGTGCGCGCGATGGGCGTGCAGATACAGTGGCGCATGTGGGCACGACGGGCATGTGGGTACAGTGGCACATGTGGGAATGATGATCATGTGAATACAGTGGCTTATGTGCGTGCGATGGGCGTGCAGATACAGTGGCGCATGTGGGCACGACGGGCGTGTGGGTACAGTGGCGCATGTGGACGCGACGGGCATGTGGGTACAGTGGCACATGTGGGAACGACGAACTGTGGGTAACGATGATCATGTGAATACAGTGGCGCATGTGGTCACGATGGGCGTGTGGCACAGTGGGCTGTGTGAGTACAGTGGGCAAAGTGGGCCAGACAGTCTGATGCAGTGGACTGCCGTGGCTCAATGATACTGCTCGGACTGACCCCAGACTGACCCCAGAGCCCAGACTGATCCTAGACTGACCCCAGACAGCGCCCCCTGAGTGCAAGAAGCGTCTGCTTTCTGACAATCACGAACCTTGGACAAAGTGTGAGTTTGAGTAACAAGTCTGACTTGGACATAGCTTAGAAGGATGGCTGTTGTAAGCCTTGCTGGATAGCTAACGGAGAGATCTGCATCTTCGCGCCTAGCACAGCACTGACAGTGACAACGTAACAATATTGAATCCGAGTTTGGATTGAACGCTGAACCGCATTGCAATGTAGTGCAAGCTGTAGCTGACAGTCTGATATTTGCACCAGTTCTGTATGCATCACAAAATTGGTGCTTTAGACCTAGGCGTGCTAAACGGAAGAAGTATGAAAAGAAGTTTTTGATTCATTAAGGATCTTGAGCCTTGAATTCATATTTTGAGTGAAAAATCGTAAGGACTCGTTCAAAAATTTGACATGAGATAACCACATTCATTACTTTTGGCCTTTTAAAATTATATGAGAATTTGTTAATACCCTGGGCATCCTGTGATATCTGAGATTATCAGCTGAATGATCTATGAGCATTCAATCTGCAGCTTGAAGCAGCATTGACTCACACTTATGCAGCGTATTATATTAACTATAGAGCGCTGCTTGTGTTATTTCAAACAATTTGTAGTCAACAGTCAGTAGCTCACATTCAAGAAAAAAGTGAAGTGGCTGAACATTGAAATGAGTCGCAGTAGGGCCAGTACACCCAGTAGGGTCAGTACACCCTGTAGGACCAGTACACCCAGTAGGGCCAGTACATCCAGTAGGGTCAGTACACCCTGTAGGACCAGTACACCCAGTAGGGCCAGTACACCCAGTAGGACCAGTACACCCAGTAGGGCCAGTACACCCTGTAGGACCAGTACACCCAGTAGGGCCAGTACAAAAGGCTATGATGGCATGCATACTGTATAGTGCTGTTGGAGTGTTGTTGAATAGCAAGTTGCATTGATGTACATCAAACGTTTATGTGTGTGTATAATATAATGGATGATAATTGATGAAGGTCATATAGGTTCTGTGGAGGAAGCAAAGAAATCAAGCATGTAGGACTGCGTTAGAAGCGAAGGCGAGAAGCGTTGTGATCCATCTGTGTTGGTGAATATGGTCGCGAAGCTGAGTGACATTACACGCTGCTTCTTATAAGCAAGTGAATAATGCCGCTCTGTGCATATAGCCTTTGCTGAATGTGCATATAGCCTTTGCTGAATGTGCATATAGCCTTGCTGAACGAAGTAACCACAAACATCTTTACCGTTGCACGATATGCTTGCCTTTTATATATCAAGAGACAGATGTAAGGCATAATAGGCACACCTATAAGCGTTAATGCCTTTTGCAAGTTTGCATTATTCCCTATTGATAACAATGAATTTTAATTTCACAGTAGCATTGCATTGTTGGTTTCTAGATGCAGTATATAAGTTTATCTTATTCTTGTATCGTTAATGAGCAGTTGTGACCAAATCAGCGTGAAGCACTAATTTTAGGTGACCTTGTGTGAGGTCAACATTTTCTTTGTCTATCGTATGACATCTGTGAACTTTAGCTGCACTTGTTAAATGTGTCTCTAGCTTTTTTGTTTTTAGTTTTGCTATTATTGGAATTGATAATACAAATGTCAAGGAAAACATCAATCTGTCTGCTCTTATCTGCAGACAAGCCCCAAACTTGATTATATAAATTCAAACCAGGCACATGGAAGTTTTTTTGTCACATAAAAGTACAGTCGGTGTTGACTCGTAGCGTATTTATTTCAATGGCATACACATTTTTTATTTTAAAGTTATAAATATAATTTTTCGGATGATGCAGAGGCTAATAGGCGCTACTATGGCATGAAGTGGACTCCAAAGTATAATTTAGCAATCTTTCTAATTTTGAACATCCAACAATTTCTATTGTGCTATCTAGACCCAAGAACAGAACATTAAGCTGTTGATAGTATGTGTCAAGCGTGCGGAGCGGGTCAGGCGTGACGGCTTGCGTCACGGTAACGCTTCATAAAATTGAATAACCGTGGCTCTCAATGAATTGACTGGAGCATATTTCAGTATTTAGAATATGGAACAGCTAATACCACTGGGATCTATGTGCTTATTCGTGCAAATTCAGATTTGTCACCGTCGTATGATGGCGTCAAGCCTCAGTTCACTTTTGTGCCGACAATTTGTTATACTTTGGATTTGGCATTAGAGCTGCGCCCTAAGCAAACAATAGGCTGTTTTTCTCGAAGTGGTTTTTACTGGTTTTTCAACAGAAAAAATGCATTGTCAACTAATTTGAGAATTTACCATTTTTGCATGTTAAAATAGCACTTGTATCTGAATAGACAAACGATAAATTGAAAATATATGATAGATGCACAGTGAATTATATAGAATATATGATACTGAATAATTGTGGTGTTTTTCGTCATGCTACGTTCATATTTGTAGAATGTTTGATGGTGAAATTTCTTTCAAATTATATAGACCTATCCGCAATTGTGAATCGGCATTATTGGTAGGTATGAGAACTTCTTCTTCACACTGTGCATTGCGTTTTTCATAGAGTTGAGTGGAAAATTTTCGCTATTACTGGCAAGTCTTGGAGGCTACAATAGTCTTCGTGTAGGTTAGCTTTAACGCATGAACTTAAAGCCGTGCAGCAACTAAAGAAAGCACTTGAACTTTATAACTAGTCCAATAGCCGCAGCCTATTTCTTCCCCTGATAGAAGTCATTATGGTTGCGCAATCGTGTGCCACTAGGCCTCTGCTGCGCTATGCCATCAGCGTTCGGAGTTCGGATAGTATGCAGTAGCTTAACAGTACAGTAGATTACTAGTGGGCCTAAGCCTGCTGCACAAGCTCTCAACAGTAATTTGACTGACGCTCTACGAATCCGCATAACAGTCGTAGCCAAAAGCGTGGCCTTGAGAAGAGCGTTTTGTGACCGTGACAAACCACTCGAACCTATTATTTACTGCCAGACACTTAGGCGACTCTTGGATGCAGTGCTCGAGTCCAAATCGCCAAGAGTTGATTTCCAAACCTATACTAGGAGAACTTCTAGTCTTTGTTGTACTTTCCAACACTATTATAAAATTTCTGTATACTATTGAAGAACTTGATAGTAATCAATCTATACACAGAATCTAAACAATGTAGGCGATTAAAGTGAATGAATCATAAAGTGAAAGCGAAATCGTCATAAATCATGATAGGCCTGTGGCTGTTCCAGTGGTGGAGCAAAGTTTTTAAAATTTGGGTGCGGGATCAGGTCCAACTTGCAGATTTTTATGCCATAAATTATTATTTATTTGTTATTATCATTTCCCTCTTTCGACGGGCATCGGGGAGGTAGGATAAATTTCGCCTATAGGCATTTGGGGGTAAATGGCCCTCAAATGACCCCCCCCCCCCAATGCCAATTGCCACAATTGAGGGGGCCTGTCCCGTTGCAGTCAAAATTCTGGGAGTCCGTGCCTCCCTGCCGCTTAGCTTGTTCCACCCCTGGCACGTTGATCATTATTTGACTGCTTAATTCCCAGCCACGGACTGTACAGTAGCGGCTACAGCACAGTTGCCGCAGCCTAGGCCTCACATAACTTTGTCTCATTCGCTAAAGCGCCACGTCCCCAAGCGTAAAATCATGATACTGGGAAAGCACACCCGCGTAGATCCGATCATTGATTTGTGGCTAATACACAGCGGGCTATTGACGAAAATTGCTGAATATTGCGCTACTCTGTCAGCAGTTTCAATACATTCAAGCCCGAGTCGCTATACAAATCTTCATTGAGTTTGACTAAAAATACCTTTTGTGGTTGTTTTTGTGTTTCTGTGTAATATTCTTGAACAGCTGTCAACTTATTGTGCCTGGTGTTACTGGCATTCCTGGTGTTTCAGCAGGAGGATATTTTTAAGAATAAGATTAAACTGTCTCTTACAATCCGATATCGGCGGCATTGGATAATTATTCTCTCTTTAATATTTCACCTTTCATTCTTAATTTCTCCTTTTCACTGTCTTCATTTTCTGTCCTTCCGCCGCGTCGTCTATCTGCAGGTGCACATGTATCGTTCTCTATCTGCAAGTGTCTCTATCTGTCTCTATCGGCACATGTTTCTCTATCTGGGCATCCATCTGTCTGCATCTGCACTTCTATATGTGCGTCTATCTGCGCGTTCATCTGCCCGTCTATCGGCTGCATGTTTATCCGCGCGTCTATCCGCACGTCTTTCCGCGCAATCCGGGCATCCATCCATGCGTTATCTACACATCTATCCGCGCATCTATCCGCGCATCTATCCGTGCATCTATCCACACATCTCTCCGCACTTCTATCTGCGCGTCTCTCAGCACTTCTATCTGCGCATCTCTCCACACTTCTATCCACGTGTATCTCTGCACTTCTATCTGCACATTTCTTTACACTTCTATCAGCGCCTCTATCTGCAAGTGTATCTGTTGACCTCGACGGCGCACTGCTGACAGCGCACCTCGCAGCACCAGTGAAACTTGCACGCACACCGCTCCATCACCGTCACCTGGTGCGTGCTGAACCCCCGCCCGCAGCACATCGCCTCGCACCCCCCCTCCTGCTGCTGCTGGGGCCCCCCCGACGCCCTCTCGCATGCGCGCCCCCTCGTCCCCGGCCAGCCCCCGGACCCCCGCTCGCAGAAATCCGGCGAGTTGTCCAGATAGACGAGCTGGAGTTCCTGGGGGGGGTGGGTACTCGGTGCTGTCCCCCCAGGGGTGGATGAATGGTCGAGGGGAGGGTGATCGCCTGCCTTGGGGACTAGTTCGCTGCGCGTGCCAATGCGTCGGTGAACGACCTGTGCATAAATATATATATATATATACATATATAATTAACCATGCCTTTTAGTTGTCTATTCAGTTAATGTCAATGTTTTCGCATCGGTCAGAAGTTTTGCAACCTGGTGAGGACTGCTGTAGCTGGTTTTTATTGCCGGATGCCCTTCCTAACGCTAACGAAATAAATAAATATCTGACACGGTGGTTAATAGGGGCCACTTGGATGTTTATTACAGCCTTGCTTCAAGGTCCCCTTTGATGTCTTTCGACGCCGGAACGGACTATACTGTATATATTATTGCTGAAGGGCCTGTAGCGCAATGGTTTTGCAGTTAATAGCGCTTGGATTCGAACCTCTGATGCGGACCTTATCATCCCGATGCCTTATCCACTACACCCCAGCGGCTCGCTCTGTGATACCTGATTGAAAACAACTGTATGAATGACGATCAGTGGTTCAACTGAGAGTTATTTGAAAATCCCCCAGATCTGATTGATTCACAAATAATGACAAGTTTAAATTTTATATGCGATCTTTAATCTACACGATTTGGTGGTATCGTTGCATCATTAAGTTGTTGTCCTAAAGTGTCAATTTAGAAGCAAATATTGAACAACTGGGGCCTAAATGACTGATGAACATCACAGTGATCTGGTCAAAGCGTTGCAGCAGCGGGGCCCCCACGTCTCAGAAGGGTTAGGGTTACGTTGGGGTTAGGGTTACTTCGGTGGCCTGGTCGAAGCGCTGCAGTAGCAGGGCGCTCACGTCTCTGAAGGCAGGCAATGCCTGCCAGCATGTGCGCAGCTCACACGACCCCGACACACCGTGACACTTGCACTGCACCGTCATAAGCTCCTGCACCGCCTGCACCAACATTCATTGCACCATCATCAACTCTTGCACCGCCTGCACCAATAGCACTCACTGCACCGTCATCAATTCTTGCACCGCCTGCAGTGGCGTAGCGAGAATATTTGGCGCCCAGGGCAAAACACCCAAATTTGCGCCCTCTCTCCCGGGCCGGGGGCGGGGGGGGGGGGGCGCAAATTTGGGTATGTAAATTTTGGGCATGCAGTGGAAGCAGGCATTTCAACCCTCCAAGGTCAAAGTGCAA
>JAQIWG010009165.1:0-10855 GCA_034695025.1 Chamaedrilus cognettii | reverse complement strand
CCATGGCGAAGGGAGGTCCCCGATGACATCATTAGATGCCGAAACGGACTCTAAACCCATTATTATTATTATTATTAATTATGGTCGATAGTGCTCTTCGTTAGCTTGTGATCGAGAAAGCGTTACATTTTTTAGATACTATACTCGGGATAGATGGCGCACCAGACGACATTCTGCGACCTACACCGGTCTGGAGTAGCCCTTGCTCTGCTGGTTGGTTCCCTCGCCTGGCTGACCCCAGCACTCGGAGCACTCACGGGGGGCATGCTCTTCCCAAGAGAGTCGGAATCGAGGCAGATTCAGGAACTTAGTGGAATGTGGCACTTCCGAGCTGATCGGTCGGCGAATCGACGCGCGGGACTTGATGAAGCTTGGTACAAGCGTCGGCTGTCAGAGGTTTGATTTCTGACCTATTTCTCAAAACATCTTAGGCAAATTTTGGTCTCGAGAAGTTCTTCAGAAAATCTTTTTATGGCCGGATGCCCTTCCTATCGCCAACCAGAATAACAAATACCCTGGACGATGACCAGCTAGCGACACTTGTGTGCTTAACAGCCTTGCTGAAGTAACGCATGGTTTCAGAGTTGCCGGCGCCGGGATCAAAACCCAGGCTCTCTGGACTCGAAGTCTGACGCCTTAACCACTACGCGAAAGTGCCGTGCTTTGCGACACAATCCTTAAACTCTCGCATAACACTAAGCGTAGAGACATTGTGTGATGAGATGAGGCATAACGGATTATATTTCTAATTGCGCGGGCGGCAGCTTGTGCCATCTAGAGTCGTTTGCAACGCAAAGCAACCATGCAGTTGTCTCGTTTGTTGTCTTCTTCCGGTAGAAATTAACGCAACTTTCAGGCTCTTTGCTCGTTCAAAAGATTAGCGCTGAGTGTCCCATCACAGCTTAGCAAGCCAAGTTTGCTACAGCAGCCAACTGCTATCGTGCTATATCGCAGACGGGCGAGGTTATTCCGATGCCGGTCCCGTCTAGCTTCAACGACATCACAACCGACCGGTCGCTGCAGAATTTTGTTGGATGGGTGTGGTACGAGCGCGAGTTCTACGTGAGCTCCGATTGGTCCAACCGACGCGTGGTGCTACGCGTAGACAGCGCGCACTACAACGCCATTGTGGTGAGCTGCGGACTATTTTGTTCTTTCACTTTGCTCTAGTTCGTTATGGACTTACTGTAGGGGTATGCAATAAACAGGCCAAGACGAAGATGGATCGACAACATAGCGGAGGGCCTAGAACAAAATGGCATGTCAATGAACAATGCCGTAAGGACGATGTTCAACAAAGATGCTTGAAGAGAGCTCGTTCGGCCCCGTCGTTACTCGCAGAGCTGACGGACAGACGAATAGAAAAAGAGATTAAAAAAATTTGTTGTTGAAGCCCAACAAAAATTTCCATCAAATTAACATCTTCCTTCTTCAACAGGCCGGAGCCATTTTGTAAACTGGCATAATATATACTACTCTGTCATCATCATCATCAGTTTCGTCTTTCCCGTCCATTTTCCGTGATATTTTTATTCATTCTTGTAAACTGTCGGAATTACAAAGCGTGAGATATATGCATGAATGCTGTGTATGTTTGTGCGTTGCAGTGGGTCAATGGAATACAGGTTATGACCCATTCTGGTGGACACCTTCCGTTCGAGGAGGCCGTCAAGTCCGCGCTAATCTTCTCAGCGTCCAACCGCGTGACCATAGCCGTCAACAATACGCTCACCCCGCACACGCTGCCTCCAGGCACCCTGACCTTCCACAACGCGCCCGAGTAAGTGTCCGTCAGATGGAAAGCCATTGTATGCATAACGAGTATGCAATGAATGTTATGATTTAATTCAAAATGCTTTTAAATTTAGACAGCAATCATACAATAGCAGTATTGGGTTAAAATTACCATTAGTATTAGATACAATTAAAGAGAAATTTAACACGCAGTTTCAAATCCAATGCATTATATTTACACTGTATTGGAATGACAGTTCAGTTACAATGTGAAAGCTATTGCATATGTAAAATGGCGAACAAATTTGCCGGTAGCAATGAAATATAAACAGTGAAAAACAAACAGTAGACTAGATATGATGCCTAGATAAATAGCATAGTATGTCATGAACATAGAAGAGGGGCGCTGCGGTGTAGTGATCAAGACGTCGGACTGGGAATCCAGAGACCTTGGTTCAAGTCCCCGCGCCGACAACTATAAAACTATGCGTCACAGGTCCTTCAGCAAGGCTGTTAAACACACAAGTGTCGCTAGCTGATGATCATCGTCCGGAGTAATTTATTATTCTGGTTGGCGACAGGAAGGGTTGCACGCGCACGCGCACACACGCACGACAGGAAGGGCTGCCAGCCGTAAAAGCCCGGCACCAATATAATCCTCTAACCTGTGTCGACGCGGATATGGTGTCGCAGGTTTATCTGTAGCTCATGAGATGTGGGGTCAAAAGCGATGATTATTATGGTTATTGCATTGGATAAATAGGATTGTAAATTTTAGCCTTGTATTGAAGCTGAACATTAGTTAATTTTTGTTTTTCTTGGCTTATTTATTTTTATTTTGACGTGCATTCTATTCACAGAATGCGCAGCTTTAAATTTATAAAATACATTTCTAAACTAATGTTCAATGTAAAGATATGAGATATGTCCCACTGAAATACATTAAAATACATAGAATACATTAGAATACATGAATTAATTCATGTTAATTAATTCATGCAATAATGTAAAGCTTTGTTTTGATTTCTATCGCAGCTATCCTCCGGGCTACTTTGTGCAAAACTTACAGTTTGACTTCTTCAACTACGCCGGGCTTCACCGCAAAGTGCTCCTCTACACCACTCCTCTTAGTTACGTCGATGACATCACCATAGAGACTGGATTTGTGGGTTCGACTGGTGAGAGCTTTGTGGCCTAAGAATTTTGATTAAGGTTTGTCATTTTCTGTACTAAAGGTTTGTCATATTCTTTATTAATTGTTGAGGCTTGAAAAGACTTTGATAATACTTTGAGAAACACAATGCTGGAGAAATTAACAGTATATATAATTTACCCGCTATCAATGGCGTCCCTGTGTATACGCTGATCGCTCGCCACCAATGTTCCAAAACGTATGTGAGTGATCTTAAAAAATTGTGCACACTTTTTATTCTTGAGCGACTTTTTTCTGCACTTTTAGATTTTTTTCGCGGGCTATTATTCGTATGATATTTAGATGAAATGAATAAATTCTTCTTGAATATGAACTTAAGTTTGACTGTTGCAATAGCATTGTGAGACATGAAGCATTATATTCTTTGAAAATAACGTTTCATTTTCAAAATCGCCGTTTGCTTCCTCAGTTCTGTGTGTTTGCTACAATTTTGAGTCGTGGGACTAAATTTTAGTGCGCAGCGTTGCGTATTTTGTGTGCGGCTTTTCTGGAACCCACGGGGGAAAAAACGTTAATGATGACAGTTAGTAAGGTCCTTGCCTTTCTTGTGCGAACAGGACACATGAACTATACCATCGCAACTGTTGATTCAAAGCAGTCAAAGTTTTACAGTTCCAACTCGAATCGCCTGACGTATGAACGAACTGGAGCAGTGCGGATGAGCAGCAAACCTGGCGGGACTGGAAAGTTTCAGCAGGTATTTACTTGGTAAATACTTATGGTCTCTTTCGACCGTACATATTTTGCATGCAATTTTGCATTAAATTTTGCATGCAATCGTGTTAAGGTGGACGGACGACCGTTGTCATAACAACCATTTTCTTAACTGGGTTTCATGTATGACTTGTTCCTTAACTGGGTTTCATGCACGGCTCTCATGAAACCCAGTTAAGGACATTTTACATTGTAATTCTCTTAACATGGTTGCATGTGAAATTGAATGCAAAATAATTGCATGTAACTTTGCATGCAAAATATGCATCGTGGAACTGAAGCCTTATTCGAAAGATGAAAATCTGCAACCTATTTCCAGATCGTGCATGTCGAAGTGCTTGACCGCAACGGGTCCGTCGTGGCGCAAGGCGACGAAGCGAGCGGGTCTTTTGCTGTGAACGGAGTGACGCTCTGGTGGCCGTACACCATGAACAGCACACACGCCGGCTACCTGTACACACTCAAGGTCTGCAGGATGAGATGATGCTCTTCTCATTTCTACTTGATCCGTGATAAATATGAATTTAATTTTTTCAGATTTGCTTTGATCATATTGATTCTTATTTTGCCTGCCTGAGCTCATTCTGGTTATATGAATGACGGGCGGACACATTGCGCAAATTTGCAAGCAACAGATTTTTCTCAAAGTTTGTTAAATTTGAATCTGTGTGTCATTTTAGGAGTTAGGCAATATTATTGTCATTTTATACATTAAGAAATATATATAATTATTCTTCATTTTATGTAAAAAGTAACACCACAGCAAAGACCTGTGGTGTAGTGGTTGTAGGCGTCGGACGCGAGTCTCACAGACCTGGATTCAAGTCCCGGCAACTTTGAAACCATGCGTTAACAAGCCTTTCTGCACGGCTGTTAAACACACAAGTGTCACCAAATGCTTTCAGCCAGCAACACTTGTACATAATTAAGTATTATAAAAAATTTGAGTACATTACAATTTTCTAGCGACACAGATAATAATTTAGTCGGTTGGCGTGAAGATGGGCTGGAGCTCTGCCCCCTGGAGCTGGGCAGTAACCCAGCTTCAGCAGTCCTTTATCTAATCCATGTGAAAACATGGACATTAACTGAATAGACGACGAAAAAGATGCTTTGTTCAATTAATTCATATCCTAAGTTATGTGTGTGATGTTCTGAGACAGCCGGTCCAGTTGTATGAATGACAGGTGCATTATGCAAGCAGGACACTTTCTCTCAAGGTAGCTAAACTGGACCCATTTGTTGTCATTTTAGGAGTTACACAGCATTATTCTTTTTTTTAGAGTTATTCAATATATTTGCGTATTTTATGTAAAACAGGTACAAGTCGGCTCGGATGTCTACCGGCAGCCGTTTGGATTCCGGACGGTGCGCGCCACAGACACTCAGCTGCTGCTCAATGAGAAACCATTCTACTGTCACGGGGCGGCCAAGCACGAGGACTCTGACGTGGGTCCTAACTTTACCCTTAGTCCGGCGATGGGGTCGTAACTTTACCCTTAGTCTGGTGATGGGGTCGTAACTTTACCCTTAGTCGGGTTGGGTCCTAACTTTACCCTTAGTTGGGTGGGGTCATAACTTTGCCCTTAGTTGGGTGGGGTTCTAACTTTACCCACATTCACCGTGGGTCCTTACTTTATGTTTAACCACCAGGGCATTGATATTGTTCAACTATTATAATCCGCATCAATCTGGCAAGCAGTTCCCTTGATTGGTCGCCACTAGATCCGAGGCAAGGGACTGGACATGGCGCTCATCGCGCGAGACTTCAACATGCTCAAGTGGCTCGGCGTCAACTGTTTTCGCACGTCGCACTACCCTTACGCCGAGGAGATACTGGACCAGGCTGACCAGCAGGGCATCGTCGTCATCGACGAGTGTCCCGGGGTCGGCATCACTCAGTGAGTCCTCTTGGCTTTGAAACACGAGAGTGCAGTATTAACGCATCAGTGTAAGTGATCACGTCGAGGCGCTGTGGTGCAGTGGTTAAGGCATAGGACATAGAGTCCAGAGGAACTGGGTTCAAGTCCCCGTGCCACAAATATGAAGCAATGCGTTACAGGCCCTTCAGCAAGGCTGTTAAACACACAAGCGGCGCTAGCTGCTAACCCCGTACCAGATAATTAGTTATTTCGTTGGCGTCAGGAAGGGCATCGCGCCACAAAAATCAAGCTCCAGCAGTCCTTGTCAGGTCGCAAACGTCTAAGCCTGTGTGAAAACATGGACAGTAACAGATAAAAAGGAGGTTAGTTAGTGTAAGGGATGTTTATATTTGCAACTTGTCTATGATATCTGCTGCTGATTACATTGTCGAGTGCCCTGGGGTGACGGGGTCGTCATCCCAAAGTGGGTCCTCTTGGCATTGAGGCACAAGCAATGACGCCACTGCTACTATCACTAGATTTAGGAATATATCAGCGATTGAGGGATCTTGATTTTTAATGCAATCCCCGTATATCTTGGTATATTTGAAAGAAGAGGGGAAGATGATGCGGTGTTTTCGAGGATCTGTGATGTGTCGTAGAACGGCGAACTTTGGGAACGAGAGTCTTGCACACCACCTCGAGGTGATGGAAGAGCTGGTGAGGAGGGACAAGAACCGACCGGCCATCATCATGTGGTCTGTCGCCAACGAACCTGCCTCAGACCTCGCCATTGCCTTGCCGTACTTTACGTGAGTTCTTTGAGCAGCCTGATCCACCATAGATTTAAAAGATTAAAAATAAGTACTACCAACTCCTGCAGACTAGACCCCTTGCTGGCCGGGGAACAAAGAATTGGCTTGCAGCCCAGAGCTCTCCAGGCGAGTCGTAAAAGGTGACTAAAGAAGGAGAAGCGGTTCTGTGTCGATTCTCTTGCACAGAACCAGACTGTATAATAGTCTTTGTGCTACACACGATCTCTACACTACAAAAAAAAAATTGCTGCAGACTGGAGTACCGGTAATAGGTTTACATGCTTCCGACTACCCACTGTCCAATCTAGTAGACGTCTAACCTATTTCGAAAAGATTACCTGTCTATAAGCCTAAGCCTCAATCCGATTTGAATATTTTTTTTTTCCATTCCCGACCGCCATGAGGTCATCATTTAGTTTAGACCATAATCTGGTTTAGAGCGCGTGGCGCGGAGTTTCCAATAACAAACATAAAATTTCGTTAAGAATTTTAGCGTGTGCGTGTGTGTTAATGTTATGGTGCGCTGCACTAATTATGAACCTATGACAATGTTGTTTACCGTTTTGCACTTCTATCAAGTTAGCCATTGAATTTGTATTCGTTCCTAATGACGGACTGTTTGGTGCGCAGAAATGTCATAGCCCATACGAGAAGCTTGGATCGAACGCGCCTCGTGACGTTTGTTGCCAACCAGATATATAGCGAGGAAAAATGTGTACGTCTGAAGGCTGCTGCTCTGACTTTTGTTGTACACTGTTTGGCTTGTACGTGCTGTGATTGTAATAACATGCATGGCTAATGAATTCGGCAACCCTTTCCATCACGCACTGATGTTGAGAGATTTATCAATTGCCCCTCGGGACATTGGTTGGGGCTAATTCCCCATGCTTGTTTAGAGTATCGTTTCGGGCTCGTCCATTTTTTATGTATGGTCTGGAAGAGGAGAGTACGTTTTCGTACGGGGGGGGACCTCTAAGTGTCAGCCAAATGACCACGGTTTGCCCTTGAACAACAAGAAAACAAACCCTGTACTATTTTCCTATACCAGCGCGTGAACGATAGGATGACCAAGAATTCCTTCCTGCATGTGTCTGTCATATGTTGCAGTGTCATGTATGTGAAGGTTGTTGTCTGCTACCACAATCATATAGTATTTATTTAAATGCTGGTTTGTATCCAGCAGTTTGTTAGAACACAACTGCGTAATGTTACCAGATCAGTGATTGGTCACACTCGTAAGCTGGACAGAACGCGCCTCGTGACTTACGTCAATGGGCGGGGATTCGACGACAAGGCTGCAAGTAGCTTTGTTCTCGATTGCGATTGCATGGTTGGCGGCTGGCGGCGTTTGATTGTTTCGGCATTTCGATTTTTCACAACCTTTCAGTTTGGCATGCATTTTGGTTTTTATAGTCGTTGAGATTTAATCTTTAATGGTTTGTTTGATTTTTCAGCACGAGTTTTGGCATGTGCTTTTGTCTTTTTAGGCCTGATCTTTGAGACTTTTTATTTTGAGCTTCATTTGTTTTTTCAGAACGAGTTTAGCATGTGCTTTGGTCTTTCCAATCATTGAGATTTTTTCGTTCGAGCTTTGTTTAATTTTTCAGAACGAGTTTAGTTTTTTTTTTAATCTTTGAAATTTTTATTCTAAGCTTTGTTTTTTTGGAACGAGTTGGTGTGTGCTTTGGTCTTTCTAATCATGTAAATTTAATCTTTTTGGGCTTCGTTTTGAGTTTTCAGAACAAGTTTGGAATGTGTCAAAACTTTCTAACCATTGAGATTTCTTGTTTTGAGCTGTGTTTTGATTTCAAAGAAAGCCTTTAATCGTTCTAATCGTTCAGATTTTTTTCTTGAAACTATGCTTCATCTTGCAAGAATTTTGAGAAAAGATTTGACAGAAGCAAAGATTTATGAAAAGGGCTGAGTGTCGTATGTACAACGGCCATGGTAAGAAAGTGAAGACCGATGTGGTTTGGACACGTGCAATCTACGAATGATGAAGATTGGGTTATCAGGACGTAGATATGTTATTGTAGAGGACAAAGTTGGGAAGGGGAGGGGGAAGAAAAGATGGAAGGATGCAGTAGCCTAGAGAGCGATATGAGGGAGCAAGGCATGAATAGAGAGATGGCAAAGAATCGAGAGTTATGGGGGAGTCTCGTCGTGCGAAACGTCCAACATGTGCTAGCACGGATAAGTGACGTAAAGTGTAAACGATGATGATCTTGATTTTAGAAAATAAATTCAGCATGTGCTTTGGTCTTTTTTAACAGCTGGATTTTTTCTTCCAAGCTTCATGTTGATTTTGCAGAACCAGCATGGCTTGTGCTTTGGTCTTTGTAATCATTGAGATTTTTTTCGTTTGAGTGAAGTGTAACGCTTATCAACCACCATTAATATGGATGAGGCAATTTGAATGAATTTTGTATCTCTTGCCTATCAACCACTATGTCAAACTAAAATTTTGCATGTCAAACTTGATTTTAGATCTACATGTACCTTCATAATGACCTTTGTTCGCTGTGTGTGTGCTTTGGTTGTCATGTAGTTGTCTATTTCTTCGTTTCCTAATCTCTTTTCGTTTCCGCTATCAAACAAATTAATATCTATCCGTTGATTCATGATGAAATAAGGTTACAATAATGAATAGAATCATTTCAAAGTTTTGCCTACACTTCTGAATTTACACAATTTTGAATTAGACCTCTGAATCATCAGGCAGCTGTGATTACGGTGATTTTTAAACCAGGGAAACATTATCATTAACTGAGCCTTTGACTTGAAATTGGATGATTTGTTTTTGTTGCGTTAGCCCCTTGCGGGGAAGCTCCTTGCGGAGAAAAGGTGATACCCCATTTCACCAGCTGATGGTCACTGGTGGTGGTTCCACTGTATCTGGTAGGCTTCGTAGCGACACTTGTGGCTGACGATTTTAAACCACCCTTGCCAAGGGGTGCACGAAGTGACTCAAATCTTTGCCGCGGCCGTGATTCGAATCGGCAACTGCCGCACTCGTAATCCACAACCAGCGACTTAGATCACTCGGCCACAACGCTTCGTCCAGCCCTATGGTGGCAGCAGGGGCAGGGCTGCCGGACACAGTTTAATGTCATGTCTGGGACTTTGTGATGATCTGTTGAATGAGAAAATGGTTAAACCAAATCCCTTTAGGGATGATCATCGATTAAAAAAACTATCACCACTAACCATCTTTCTTAATCTACTCTGTTAATGTCCATATTTTGACATAGATTTTAGTTTAGCTGTGTGCGCGCTGGTGAGGACTGCTGGAGCTGAGTTCTTACGACCGGATGCCCTTACTGACGCCAATCAAATAAATTACTATCTGGCACAGGGTTAGCAGCTAGCGGCACTTGCGTGTTTAACAGCCTTGCTGAAGGGCCTGTAACGCGTGATTTTGTAGTTGCCGGCGTGGAAGCTTATATCTAGGTCTCACGTACGACGCCCTAAGCGCCTCGCTGCAGAGATGATCATCTATAAAATGAACCCCCTGCAGGCCGGGGAACAAAGAATTGGCTTGAAGCCCAGAGCTCCCCGGGCGATTTGTAGAAGGCGGCTAAAGAAGCGGAAGCGGTTCTGTGTCGACACCGGCTTTCTTGCATAGAACCGGACTGTATGTAGTCTTCGTGCTAAGCTACAGAAAAGAAGATTTTCTATAGAATTGAAAGTTGAGCGGTTAAGGTTGATCTCATTGAAATATGACACTGCAGGCCCAGTTGACGGACATCGTGTGCGTCAATCGGTACTTTGCGTGGTACGAGGACACGGGTGAACTCGAGACGATCCACTACAAGCTGACGTACGACCTGCAGCGGTGGTACGACCGCTTTCACAAACCCGTCCTCATCACCGAGTATGGAGCAGACACCGTCACCGGCCTGCACACCGTCAGTTCAATAATTTGTTGGTTTATCCTGTTTATACTAATGTCGATTTTGCTTCATCATAAATTTGTTATTTCTATATAATTTTAATGTTGGTAATTTTGGTGGTTTATAGTGGTAATTATTATAATAGTTGCTAATTTTCCACCCTCAGCGGGCTCAGGTAAATTCTAAGCCCCAATGTGCAGCCTCTTTGTAGTGGGGGGGGGGCCCGGGGGGGACGCAACGTGCACTTCACGAGGTACATGTATGTTAAAGAGCTTGCATCATAATCTCGAAGAGTGTAGAGCGCCCTAGAGAATACATAGGTAATGGCACGGCGCTCCATAAGTTGTCAGGTCAACTTTCTTTTTACAGTCGTTTCTGTTTGCTAAATGGCGTCATGATCCAATCAGATCTCGCAAATTAGATCTGAGACATTTAAATGACTTCCCAATATTGGAATTAGTTATTCAAATAATCCTGGATCATTCAAATAACTCTCTATTTAGGCCTCAGAGTCTTTCTAGTCTTCAGATGAGTTGTGCTTCGTTGGCCCGTGACGTCGCCGTTTCTATTTGCTGTCTCAGTTACCCTCGTTTGTCTTCACGGAGGACTACCAAACAGAGTTCC
>JAQIWG010009164.1:0-10856 GCA_034695025.1 Chamaedrilus cognettii | reverse complement strand
AGCGTGCAATAAATTATAGTAGGCGTAGCGTGCAATAAATTATAGTAGGCGTAGCGTGCAATAAATTATAGTAGGCGTAGCGTGCAATAAATTATAGTAGGCGCAGCGTGCAATAAATTACGGTTAGATACAAATTGTACGCCTGATTTGAAAAGGACAAGCGTAGCATTACGCATGAAGAACAATCATTATGGTTTAGGCTTACACAATTTTCAAGGGCTCAGTAGTCGCACTACACCTGTTCTAGAATGAGAAATGTAACGCTACGCATGTTTGATCAGAGCTACACTTAACACTGTCGACAACACATCGTCTACTGCCCTTGTATACAACTCAAGACTTTCCTTTTTCTTTTGTTTCTAGGTTTTTCACCCCTCACCTTGTCGTAGATGAAGGGCTGGAGCGCGATGCCAAACATGCTCGTGCTGATGGAGAAGAACTTGATCAGTCGCACCATCTTTGCCAGGGTACCCACATACACCAGGTCCCCCAGCGGAAGGGGTTTTTCTGCCCCGTTCTCCCCCTCCAACCTCCCCCTTGATTCCATATTTTCGCTATCGCCCCCTTGACCTGGTGAGGACTGGGAGTAGTTCCTCCGATGCGCTGTAACGCCAACGTCGATGATTGGCTGGAGGGATGCAATCGGAAGCGCACCTACTTTTCTGATCACTTGAGATGTTATGAAGGTTTGCCGAGGCTGATGCATCATGCATAACCCGCCCTTTTGCCTAGCAGCAACGCTGGGATTATAGTCCGTCATGTCCTGCCTGTTAAAGAGCCTGCATGGCGCGGAGGGTATTCTTCTCATGGCAAGATTCGCCGAGCTGGGCAGGTTAAATGCCATCTGTTGGTCGGGAAGTGATGAAATTGAATGGTTTAGCAACACACCGTGTGTAGAGGAAACGTAACGGGTCGGTGTGCGGAGCAAGGGGGATGGGCAGCAGCCAGGGAGGATTGACGAAGCACCGCGGGATATGATCTGAGAGTTTAAATATAGATAAGTGCTATATACCAATGACAATTTCAATTTCGATGCCAATCTCCTTTCCTCTTTCGACGGTTCAGAAGTCATCTTTAAATTCTTTTAAGATAGCGTTGTCAACAAATTAATTAATTAATTAATATTTATAATGATTACTATTATTATTTATGTACAAGATCACCCAGAAGTCTAGCTGATGTTGATGTTGCCCTCCTCCTGCTGCTTTCTTGGGGGGGGGGGGTTTATTTTAAGGACCGTGAGTAGAAACGATGACTATTGCGGTCCGGTTCTGTGTAAGAGGGCCACCACAGAGCCGCTTCCCCTTCCTTAGTCGCCTTTTATGACACGCCCAGGGAGCTCTGGACTGCAAGTCTATTCTTTGTTCCCCGACTTGCTGGGGTAGCAGTTTGCTGTTTTCTTGTTAAGTCATGGACTATATAAATCCCTTCGTCTTCAGCATACGTTTTCAACGCATGGGCTCTTCTTAAAGGTTGGGGCGATTTGGGCGATAATGAAGTACGCTCATGACTTACCAGTTTCTCAAGCAGTGTCAAGCTTGCAGCACGCTTGGACGATGCTCTGCCTAACTCCGACATGACCCCCCGTAAGCACGACATCGCAATAGATAATGCAAATACTCTATATTTTGTAATTAGGGGCAATAAGGGGCTACATTCAAAAAATTTCGAATGTTTATATTAAAGGACAAACTACTACACGAGCGGATCAATCGAGCTATCAATTTTTTATCTATAACTGTCGTGACCAGATTCAAATACCCAAAATCTCAATTAGCCCTACCCTAGTCCTAAACAAATAGAAAACTACCCGTAAGTTACTAATTGAACCACATCCTTAAACTGAACTGCTAAAACGTGTTACACTTAAGGAGCAACAAATCTCAATATAATACCCCCGCATACATGTGCAAAAGGCAGTATCATGGCATACAGTCGCTCTTGACCTGAGCGTGTGAAGTGGCTATTAAACAAATTATCACAAAGAAGTTACACTGATACAAGTGCAATATGATTGACCACGACATTCCAACGAGTGCAGGCTATCATGTACGGTACATGTACAATGTACCCTAAGCTACACTAAAAGTCACCCGGAGGCTGAGAAATTGCTTAACAAATTCTTAACCACACACGTGTAGTCACTAAGAACAGATAAATAAGTAGGGCTACGCATTAAAATTAGTCAGGCAATATCGGCTGTCAAGGGAATGGTAGGCGTCTGTTGATAGACTATTAGAGACAGCTAAAAACAATAGTGAAAAATATTACAAATAACTTTTAAAAATCACAGAAATCTCCGGTCCTTACACGCTTTAACTTATCAACAGAAAATGATACACTGTAACACATGACATGTTTGCTGCTTGTTATTTTTGCGATTTTGTCTCTCAGAAATCTAGCTGCAATCAATTTATGCGTTTTTAAGGACTGCCCGTAAATATGGCTTCTGCAACTTTTTTCTAATGTAACATTTGTGCACAATAGCTTGTGCAGCATTATTTTCACACATGCAATTCTCACGAGTTTAAACGCTCGCGAATCAGTACGACCCCCTCTGGCCCCCTACGACCCCCCTCACGCCCCCTGCGAACCGATCAGACCCCCTACAACCCCCTCGGGCCCCCTACGACGCCTTGACGGCCTGCGTGGCGGAGAAGAGGTTGAGAGATCGCTTGACCGCGTCAGTAATGTTGTAGTTCTGCGGTTGAGCGTTCTGCTCCAGTAGACGCGCGTAGGGCATGGGGACGTCCGCACCCGTCACGCGCACGATCGGCGCGTCGAGGTAGTTGAACGCTGGACCTGCGGCAGCAGCACGCAGTGATAAATTGAATCAAAACGGAATATCTCTAGATACTGGGCATCTCAGCCAAAAAAATCCCTTGATTGCATTTTTGATAAAAATATCCCAAGTTCCATCATGAAATGCGCCATTTTATTAAAAGTATCTCCAGATATCTGGGGATCGCATTAAAAATCAGATCCCTAAGTGGCTAAAATATCCACAAATCTAGTGATAAATCCCTAGCCCTCTCATCACTGCGAGCATAGCTGCCTACATTGTTTCCACTCACTTTTTTAAGCACAAAATTGATGCTTTTAATAAACACTTTGTTCATTTAGCTTTGACTTAACAATTTATGGAGCGCCATGTCATAACCTAAGTCATATCTTGGGCGCTTTATATCACTTGTGTTAGTTAAAGTGCGAGTTAATCCTTCATTTAATTCGACACGTTTACACAATTTCTACCCGATTACAAATACTTGTCAAGTTTCATGCTTTCGATAAAATTTATCTAAAAGATATCTATTTTTCAAACAAGAAAAACGGAGCACTAATCCCAGCGACGCATACTCTCAAAGATGCGAGCGCAGATCTCTGCCCCGACTCCAAACTGCGGCCACCCCCCCTCGACGGTGACGAGATGATTGGTCTTCATGACAGACTTTGCGATAGTTTCGCTGTCCATGGGGCGAATGGAGCGAAGATTGATGACCTCACAGTCCACCCCTGATGACTCGAGCTCTTTGGCCGCCTCCAGACACAGACCGACCATTTTGGAGTGAGCGACCAGGGTCACGTGCTTCCCTGTGGCAAGCAGGCAAGGCGTCATGAAGATGCCAGACCAGTGGCGAGACAAGGCTCGAATTCAAGCCCATAAAATTGATGAACACTTTTTTGCGTACGCTGTAATCAAATTCAATTTCGATCGGCAGTTTAACGAGGTTGATTAGCAGTTTTTATATCGTCTTAGAATCGCGTGCAAACAAATTCATTATTGTCACCCCACAGAGCAATTTTTGACGCTATGATGCTCAGAGATGTAAATATTTATATAATATGTGGTGTATGTTGGGTCTATTTGTATTTATCATGGTCTCGCTATTTCGTCCAGTAGGCACGTCGATTGGTTGCTAATATTGGTATTCACCATTGCGAGTCAACCTCGAGTTGGCTCAATTGGCGGATTGAGTGACGTCACGCCGGGCAGAGGAGACTGACAACCGTCACTCTCAACTCGCCGATTGACCAGCTCGAGGCTAACTCGCAATGGTGAATACCACTATAATAGAGCCGCGCGCGAACTGAAAGTCAAAATCAGCGCTACCGCTCGTCACTTTAATTAAGCTTCATTTACAACCATTTTTAATTGCAAGCGTTACGAATTTAATTTGTGTTTGATTTGCAAAAGGGATCAAATTGATTCGCAAGTTGCAATGAGAAATTGCACAAACTCAGTCCTGAGCATAACTAACATACCCTGCCGCTCGATCTTGGCCTTGCCGATGGGGATGAGAAAGTCTGGAGACAGAGCTTCGTCTGACATATCGAAGGTCGTTCCATACATGAGCTCGTTCTCAAGGAACACTACTGCACATACACGTACATGCAGTGCTTATCAATAACCTTAATGCTAACGATAACCCCTATCCATTCCGTTTGGTCATGTTCACCTTCGGTGCCACTAATAATTTTTTTAAGATATAGCATTAATGCTAGGTTTAAGCTTTGGTAATTATTAGGGGCAGGTCTAGGGGTAGGGGAAGGGCTCGGTTTAGTTTAGGGTTTGATGCTAAACGTAATCCCACGCTCTTAAAATCAGAAAACCATGGTGAACGGGACCAACAGGGGCTTTTAGTTCCTGTATGTAGTGTTATAGACTACTAATGTGTAGTCAATGTGCAGGCTGCTTTCAAAAAAAGAAGAAAAAAGAATGAGCGATTGAATGCAAAAGTGAATAAGAGTGAGTGAGTGAGTTGAGTAAGTGAGTGAGTGAGGGAGTGAGTGACACAGACCAGGGTCATTGTCCCTGATGGCAGCCTTGAGCAGTCCTCGACAGTCCTCGGACGAGTAGGGAGAAAGGACCTTCAGCCCGGGACACGACCCATACCATGCTGCGAAGCACTGCGAGTGCTGCGCAGCAACTCCTACTGAAGCACCGTTCGGTCCTCGGAACACGATCGGAACGTTGTACTGCAACGCACAAACAGCGGCTTCTAGCTAGGAACATAGACCAACCACATTTGAACATGTTTTAGATATTAGGCTATCTTGGGTTTTCACATGACGTAATACCGGTACAAATACCATCATGGCGGAGCGCACAGATATTGCTTGCCTTGTCATTGTGACTCAGTCTTATTGAACATGTGACGCTAGTGCGCATGCGAATGACAAAGATATGCGCAAATAAATTTCTCATAAAAATCTTCTAAAAACCACTTAAACTTCTTTGAAATACAAATCATCATCAAATTAAAGTTTCTAGTCACTATAGGTCATGGTTTGACTTATAAAACATTAAGTAGGCCTACAACAGGAGGGAGGGGGAAGAAAACATGAAAGGAGGCGGTAGAGAGCGATATGAAGGAGCGAGGCATGAATAGAGAAATGGCAAAGAATCGAGAGTTGTGGAGTCGTCTCATCGTGGGAAACGTTCAACCTGCGTTGACATGGAAAAGTGGACGCAAAACGTAAATGATGATAATGATGATGATGACAACACATTTTCAAATTATATAGCCTACCATAGCTTACACTTTATCGCAGTTTCAAATGCTTAAAGCTCTAAGAGAACACTGAATAAACGTACACACGCTGCACTATCATGATCATACACTCGGCAGCGGGCAAGGCTAAACTCTGCAAGGCTAGGCTGGGCAGGCCTGAGCTGCTGGTCGAATAGAATACGAAGGTAAACTGACCATTCCTGCGGACATGTAGTGTGCCTTGGCCGCAGAGTTGATGATCTGTGGACAACAAGGCAAGCGCAGTCACGTGACGGGCACTCACTCGCACCTTGTAACAAACTATTCTTCCAAACAACTCACTAATAATCTACCATCAGATATTACAGCTATGATTTAATAGTAGTATCGCACCAAATTAGATCTGAGATCACAACGCCAGCCATCAGCGAAGTGAAAGGTTAATCCAACATCCATTTAACGTGAGACGATTGGCTGCTGAGATACAGTGTATTAATGACAATCTTTCAAAACTCTTATTTGAGCAACAATATCAATGTATTTGGTGGAATGCATTACTGTGTACTCCGAACCAATGAATAAAATATAAAGATGAGTCGGCCGTTCAATATTTGTAAACTATCAAATCAAACGCAAACCAAGCTGCTCGGCCTAGCTAAAGAAAATAAATTATTCTTTATGATTCAGTCAAATATTCTATATGGTGTTTGAAATGGTGTTTGAGACGTTAATTGTTTCTTTTCTTTGCGGGGATTAAGCTAAGGTAAAATTGACTCGAGTAGCAAGAGTACTTTTATTCTATATTACACAAAGAATGATGCAGGCAAGAAGAAGAGTAAGAAGAAGAATAAATAGCTCACGTGATCGATGGCTTGCATCGAGAAATCGAGGCTCATGTACTCACAGATAGGCCTCAGGCCTCCCTAAAACAAAGATCAGGAATAAGATCAGCCCGTCTGGGTAACTCATGCACCTGAGCGCTGACCCGCTTGAGAATTATTATGAAACAGCAGTGACACAAAGAGCGATGGCAGATCAGCAATATACCAAGGATCAAGGATCATGCTAAGTGCATATGAATGAAAATAAGTGCATGCACTGAATTTTGCTCTATGAGGACTTCACACTTTGAATACTTCACACTTTGCCTATGCTAAGTGCATAGGCAAAGTGTGAAGTATTCCAAGTGTGAAGTCCGCATAGAGCAAAATTCAGTCCTTGATGGGAAGATGGAGGCAAAGTTTCGACAAAGTCGAAACTTGTACAAATGAACGAGTAAGTAAAGGAACAATTATGGGTAGGCCAATACGAAAATTTGAGTGATTTCAATCGCGCATTAATGGTGGAAAATTTCACAGGTATAGTACGAGACGCGAGAGACCTCAAATTATTGAAAGCCTGAGAGCGTTTCAAAATTTAAATCTGAAATACTGGCGTACATTCTCGCATGCAGAAGATTACAGATTCTGTTTATTTGTCTTAAGCGATCTAGTCTTGTTTCTTACACTCTAAGCAAGTAGGCTGTTGGTAGGCAGTGGATGCTTACGAGTGCTGCTCCGACAGCTACTCCTGTGAAACCCTCCTGTGAAACACACAAAACAAGCAACCAATGGAGTCAAAACAATGGAGAACTTCAAGCAATCAATGTCTATAACAAATAATTACGTCATTAAGCAAACAATTACTAATGACCCGAGTAAAGGCTTCCCTGCACTACAGTGAAGAAAATCATGAAAAAAGCTTTAAAATAGCGCCATGCCAGGCAGACTCGTCGAGGGTCGCTGCGTGTCGAGGAGGAGGTTGGAGTGGACGCCTTGTTACGCGAAGTCGCAAGTCACAAAGTCGCAGCCGCAATTCGCAAAGGCATTAGAACTAAAATGTCCGACTAGGGGTTAACGGGCGTGATACGCCAAAAGCTATGCTTAGACAGATGCAAATTGTAGGCCTACGCCTAATTTGAAACGGGCAGGCGTAGCATTACGCCTGAAAATCGACTAGAGTACTAGAACTATGGTTACAATATACTATGGATACATCATCCCTTGGCTTAGGTAACTTTTAATTTGTCTGGTGATGATAAATCTATGTCTTCATTTGAATGATTTTAATTATAGGCAGATTTAAGTGTCATTAGGACCTTGTGTTACCTTTTCCACATAGCTGATGTTCTTCAAACATTGTTCTGTATGATAACGTGAAGTAAACCGTTTGAGTAATTGATTGACTGATGGTGGCGCTGCTGGTGCATAGGGCCAGGCTAAAAAAGGCCTATAGGCGGTTTGTTAACCCTGTCATGCGCGCTCGTGCATGGCGCCTGTTGAGAAGAAGCCTTTAAGTGACGCACGCTATACATACGCTTGTTTATGGGCTATTATTATGGGTTTATGGGCGTGTATTTCGATGTTTTACGAGACAGAGCGAATGCAATGCAGTTACAATATACAAAACATAATGATAGACCTATATGTATGCGTTACAGGCCCTTCAGCAAGGCTGTTAAACACACAAATGTCGCCAGCTGATAAACATCGTCAAGGGTACGACTGGACCCTGGACGGCCGGATTCCCTTCCTGTCGCCAACCAATAATAAATTATTAGTTGGCGACAGGAAGGCGACATATGTCGCCAATGAATAATAAATTGCGCAATTTATTATTCCGGTTGACGACAGGAAGGGCATCCTGCCGTAAAAACCCAGCTCAATATAAACGTCTATACCTGTGTTAACACGGACACGGCGTTACAGGCTTGTCTGCAGCGCATTAGAACGGACGTCCAAAACAATAATGATTATTATTGTACAGCATACAGGGCTGGGCTGTTCGTGATCGTCTATGTCTGCACGTCGCTGGTCTGGAAATGCACAAACTATCAGGCAGGCTAGATGGGAAAAGACGTAAGAGAGACCGGAATCGACGCGGAAAGACTTGACAGAGCAGGATAGGCTATGAAAGTTCAGAGATTAAGACGTGAGGATGCGACGGATGGGGTAAAGTGGAGGGCGGGTGTCCATGGCTGCAAATGGCCGACCTATAAATACGCGGGGAATGCGGCCGCAAAACGCGCGCGTGTGTCTGCGCGTGCAGTCCAGTATATAGTCAAGGGCAGATACAAATTATTAATTAAATGGAACGCAACGATATAACACAATGCTTTCAAGGTTTATTGCAGGCGCAGGCGTCGTACAATGTAAGAGCACGACTCTACGTACCGTGAACGACAATAAATAGAGTGGCCGACATTCTTTCATCAGGGTTATACCTAACCGTGTAAATGACTTCTAGGCCTAGGCTAATGCTTTATTACAAACTGTAAACTAGACAGCTTTATTAGGATATCCACATTTTGGACTCATACGGATAACTGACGCGCAGTAAAAGAATTACAGCGACCCTAAGACGATAAGGCCACTAACGGTAGAGTCCAAAATGCGGAAAGCCGGAGAATGCTGAGATACAATGTAAGCTATACCACTCGCTGGATACCGACGTGCTGCATTATAGTGAAGAAAATGATCAAAGAGGCTTCAAATAGCGCAATCTTGCTAATAAATTTAAACAAAAAATATCCGACTAGGGTCGGAAAAGTTCCAAAGTCCCAAAGTTTCAAAGTCCCAAAAATCTCGAAGTCCCATAGTCTCAAAGTCCCAAAGTTTCAAAGTCTCAAAGTCGCTAAATGCATTTTAATTCAAATATCCAACAAGGAGTTAAAAGACTATAGGCCTACATGCAGTGTATGGGACCAATTTTTATGCATTATGCATATACCTTGATAAAAATCGACGATGTTTTTATCGTAAGGCCTTTATGTACATGCGTATTCAAACGTTAGACCGGCGAATACAAAGATGTTGATAGGGTTGCAGTATATCAGAAGCTACCATGCATGCAGTCGCGTCGCCAGAATTTGTCTGTATGATGGGAGCCACACAATACAAATTGCATTCGTTCCTGGTGTTTCGCAAAAGGCGCGTTAGGCCTCCTTTCCACGATGCATATTTTGTATGCAATTTTACATGCAATTTCTCGTGTAATTTTTTATGTAACCATCTTAAAAAATAGCATGCAAAATTGCATGCAAAATTTCATGCAAAATTGAATGCAAAATATGCATCGTGGAAAGAGACCCTTACTTTTCAGGCATCGGTATTCTCTTCATCAAATTAGGCCTAATTTCACATTTCCGTGAGGGGGGGGGGGGTGAAATCGAGAAATGTTTGTAAACAGAAATCTCATGCAGTATAGTCATTTATTCTTTGTGAATTTCAGGTGGAATAAGGTTCAAATCTAGAATTGCGCATCGAGAGGACGGGGTATAACTTGCGGGGGCTGGGGAGGTGAAGCCAGAGTTAGTTTGATGCCAAATCTCCTAGGTCCGGCCTAAGTTGGGCCTAGATTTGTGAGTGACGCGGCCCCCGCAGACTCTAGACCGATGTCATCATCTCCTTCTTTGGTTAAGTGTCGGCTTAATTGTAGTTTTCTCCCCCTGAAGGCCTCTCAGCTCCCGATACCCCTCGTGGGGTCTGGGCACGTGAGGGCGTGTGTCCGTGTCTGCAGGCGCCCAAACTGTGCTGGCATGGAAAATGGACGAGAAAAATGGAAATGATGACGCTGCATAATTAAACTAATCGCCTTTTGTCGCCTAAGCTGTTAATGTCCATGTTTTCACACGGGTTAGACGTTTTATCCGCCCCTATCAGGACTGCAGGAGATCGGTTTTAATGTCCTTCCTGACGCCAACCAAATAAACACTTATCTGGCACGGGCTAGGAGCTAGCGACACTTCTGTGTTTAACAGCCTTGAAGAAACGCATAGTTTCATAGCTACCGGGGTCGCGGCGCGGGAACTTGAACCCATGTTATCTGGACTCCTTGTCCGACGCCTTTACCACTACACCACTGCGCCTCGATTTTAATTATGTAATAACGTTCGTTTGTCTCACGGAAGAGCACTCGCCTCTGCACTTTAATGGCGTAGTTTGCTTAATTGAGCCGCCGTTTCTAAATGACTATAGGGTCAGTTGTTCAATCGAGAGTTATTTGAATGATCTCAGATCAAAATTTGATCAGAAAATTACCGCGAGTTTAAATTAGATCTAAGAGCGGACTTAAGCGATCTGATTGGTTCGTGACTTTATTTCTTTTTCTGTGACAATAATTTAAAGCCAAATAATCCTGTTGAACAACCAGCCCTTCAAGCAGTGAACCAGACCTCTGTGATGGGAGTATCAATGATGCGCTTCTCCTTGTACTTCTTCAATAAGCCTTTGGTGATCTACAACACCACAGAACTTACTGGTATGTGGGACTGCATGGATTATTATCCTTTGCTGATCTAAATCAACGCAGAATAACACGCAACTG
>JAQIWG010009163.1:0-10856 GCA_034695025.1 Chamaedrilus cognettii | reverse complement strand
AAAAGCGATGCCGTACCTTAGCTGCCGGAGTCGTTTCTATCTTAGCTTAGTTCCCGAATCAAAGAAACAAAAGTAACAACCGAAATACAATAAATAACCCTATACATCACTAGGACGTTTGTTGTAATTTGTGTAGTGCAGAGGAGTGAATTTACTGGAGGACGATCTATGACTGGAGGTGATCTATGACTGGAGGTGATCCATGACTGGAGGTGATCTATGACGATAGAAGACGATGAGTTAATCGTTTATAATCATAAACGAATAGCTTAACGTCTTCCATTGTGCAACACAGTGTAGGGAAGAAAAGTGGACTTGTTGTGTTTGTAGTGGAGGAAGGAGTGGATTGGTTTTTGTAGTGGAGGAAGGAGGTGATCTATGACGATGGAGGACGATGAGTTATTCGTTTCCATGGCATTGCCCGTCGTCGTCACTCCAATCCTCGACAAAGTAAGTTTATCCGCACATAATTAGCTCACTTGTTAGTATTCCTTTTATAGGCCTACTGCCAGTATTCTTGATACTGTTACAAGGCCTTGTTACCAAGTACTTTATGTTGACAATGATAGTGCCCATGCACATAAACGGATACATGCAGCAGTCCTTTACACTGCTGCAGTTATCTTTTTGTCGTTGTGTTTTGTTTTATGTTAGCCTAGCTATGGACTACGTAGGACCTACATACAGAATGATACAGTTTTCACTTGCTTTCGTATACAGCAATGAAAATCATTAATCCAATAGACCTAACGTCATAGCATATTTTCCAGCTTTGATCAATCAATGCAGTTCATTTGTATCCAGGAAGTTCATCATTGTCAAGGAAGCTGTTTATAACCGATAGTAGGCCTACATTGCTTATCAAAAAATTCTGGTGGTCATAGACTGCTTGGGCAGACAAAGCATAGCAGTCAATGACTCCTTCTAAAATCTCAAAAAGAATAACGACCTTTAATCTTTTAATCTCGCTGTAAGTTATTGTTTGCAGCTTGAGCCCCAGGACATGGGCGCGGCGCAGGCTCTCAGGGCAGCCTTCAATAAGGTTAGCAACATGCTGTTCAGTGGGTCTACGCTCAGATCTTTTTAAAATCAGCACCAACTCTTTTATTAAGATCAATTGTTGCTATATAAAATAGAAATAATAATTGATCCGAATAAAAGAGTAGCGGAGTGTATAGTCCAGATGAATGAATGACACAAAATTTATCATTCTAAATTTCAATCGAAATTGTTTCGTAGAAAATATCTTATTTTCTTATATTTTTTGGTACCGTATTAAAATTTGGATCTCCAAATTTTTTTCCCTGCAGGCCGGGGAACAAAGAATTAGCTTGCAGCCCAGAGCTGCGACTAAAGGCGACTAAAGAAGGGGGAGCGGTTCTGTGCTTAGCCCCGAGGCACTGAACCGGACTGTATATAGTCCTTGTGCTACACACGGTCCGTAAACTACAAAAAACAAAAATCCCCTACTTTTACTTAGGCCTCTGCTCTCACACAGTGGCGCAGTCAGACTTTTTAGCTGACTGGAGCAAACTTGTAGGCCTATTTTACTATTTTATTGTTAGACCAAAGGGGCATAGCGATTTTTTTAGCTGAAGCGGTGTCCAAAAATTGTTGGATTGTTAGAATGGTGTGCAAAATCTGCGCGTAGCGCGTGAAATTGTTCAAATGCGGTGGTCTCCATATGAGTGCTATTATAGGCAAGTAGCTGCCATGACAAATTTGAAACGTCATTAAAATCATCCCGACCGGAGCAGCTGCTCCAATTGATCCAATGTAGCTACGCCACTGCTCTCACGTCAACCGTGGAACTAGCAAATGTTATGAGCCTCTGTGTGTGTTGCAGGCTGAGGCGCAGCACCCAGGCTTTACGTACGACCTGCTCAACGGTATTCTGAGCAAGGCGAAAGTCGAGGGGAGGGTGGACATGACCGAGTGTTTCCTCAGACTCGAGGGACTCAACACCTCCACTGGTCAGCTAATACTTGCACTGCATCTTCGCATTTTATTCCTCCTTCAGTCACAAAGAGTAGAGCCCTGAAGATGTATACAAGATGTTCTCCATCGCTCAGGGAGCGAGTTGAAGATATTTAAATGTGATATACATCTTGTGTGTGATCCACGTGTGATGTGATACGTTCAATTATATGGCAAATGTTTATTTCTTGCTTCAGTTGCATAATATCATTTGGCCACGCGGCACACTGGTATTGCAAATATTTGCAAGTAAGAAACAGTATTTATAGAAATTACTCACTAAAACGTAACATGCTGAGCTTGACACAAAGATGTGCAGAGCATCAGATAGATCCTTTGATTCCATGTGTATTCCATCCATAGAGTTTCATATAGAGTGCCTCGCGTATGCGCAGAGTTCCAGATAGAGCGCTCTGAGCCCGCCCTGAGGACGCTCAACGAGCGCTCGCTCGACCTCAAGCGCATCCTCAGTCGCATCCCCGACGAGATCTACGACAGGAGGAAGTTCCTCGACACCATCAAGTACACTCACCTTGCTTGAACTTTGACCTTCTTGTTATCTAGCTGACCTATTTATTGTCAGATGAGATCTTCGACAGGAAGATGTTCCTCGACACCATCAAGTACACTCGCCATGTTTGAACTTTGACCTACTTGTTATCTAGCTGACTTAGTTATGGTCAGACGAGATCTACGGCAGGAAGTAGTTCCTCGACACCAAGTACATGCCGTTTTGTTTTAACTTTGACCTACTTGTCACCAATCTGACCTACCTACAATCAGACGATCCTCTTATGCGTGAATGTGTAATTCCTCGAGATGAAATTATGTCAATGTCAAATTTTCAAACAAGTCTGTGTGTGTGTTTATAGAATTTTACATTGCGCTTAACAAGAGCCTGATAATGATTGAGAGCGTCCAATCCAATGTGACCTACTACAGGTAGTAGGTCACATTAACCGTGTTAAGTAGTTTTAACTTGACCTACTTATCATTCGCTGACCAATAATTATTATATATAAACTGTTAGTTTGTTTATTGAACAAAAGCGATTACACCTTGACATTAGCTTGTAGCAAAAAAATTATTGCACTGTATTGGACTATAAAGCTGTGTTGTATTTGCATGCACTTTACACCAGTTGCAATAGCACGAAATTATCAGTTTAATGCTATGATGTTATTCATTGCGCTCAGTTTTGCATGTGGTGTGTTCTGCAGGGACATTGCAAGCGCGATCAGAGTTCTGCTCGACTCTGTCAACGGCGTCTATGTCTACGTGAATGGACCCCATGACAGACAGGTAGACGATCAGCCCAGCTGTCTACTGTCAGGCAGAAGTAGCGTCAAGCCTAATGAGCAGAGAATGATTAGATAACGCATTACTCGTGATTGCTTGTACTTGTTAATGGTTGTTACGAATCGTTCGTATTTTGAAAGCTGTGTGTAATCAGTTCTATACCAGGCACGGAGCACCGGAAAAACATCAATTCAATATGAAATACATGTTGTGTGAAAAAGGTTCCAGCGTGTCAGTCCTAGTTGGACTGACACGGCTTTTAGAAAATATGTTTGAAACACGGCGCTATACAGTCAAATTGCAATCAAATCTATGTTGCGTCAAACGATTTGGATCTCGTGCAAGCAGTCTATCTATTGGTGAGAGCTCCATGTTTCAGAGGCTGGAAGTACGCAGGCGAGAGTTTATTCGACTTTCTCGCGACTTCAGCAACACGCTAAAAGATTTTTTCCGTGACAACGAGTAAGATAGCGCCTGCCTGCATCCATCGCTTGGCCACCCAATCAAAACGTTCCTCGATTGTGATTGGACATCGCTAGTTCACTGCTTGCAGTCTTACTGTACTCATATGCACAGAACACACGACTATGGTTGCATTAAATTTTGTTGGCAGTCAATTCAAAATTTTGTCAATTTAATTGGATCAATATCGATTAGATGTGTCTAAACTTTGGTCACAGCTAAATTAACGCAATTTTTTATTTTTATGCTCACCCCAGCTAAGGGCTTCCATTAATTCATTTGTTTTAGATTTAATTGTATCTCGTTTATTATTTTATCGTTGGTCATTTATTTATTTAGATAATAATTTATACGTATTCTGCTTGAATTAGTGGGCCCGCTATTTCGCTTCACTTGGCTGAAATATGTTTCATTGCTGTGAATGTTACAATATCATTCGCTAATTTGAGTATGAGCTCGATTCATTATTATATTCGATATTAGCCTATTCGCCAGTTATATTTTGCTTCAAGGTCGTAGCTTTGTGAATAAGTGTTTGTATAACTAGCTAGGTAGGTTATATATTGATATTTGAGCATTAGGCCTAGTGCAGTATGATGCTTTTATAATTGCTTTGCTACGCGTATGGGATTTTTTACCAATTTGGCGTTGTTTGTGAAAATGTAATCATTAGTTGAATGCGTTGCTAAATCGGCGGTTGACTGTTGAAGCCGTGTATACAGGATTGTTTCAGTGGTTGGCAACGTTGAGTAAATCCTCGATGGTATCTTCGGACTTCAAAATGGACACTAAACGCATAATTATTATTTTTTATTAAACTCAATATCCCGTTTCAGATAGTTGAGCAGAGGAAGCGAGAGTTTGTGCGTTACTCGCGGCGCTTCAGCAATACACTCAAGGATTTCTTTAGGGACAGCGGGTGAGTGCCCCCTCGCGGTCTCGGAGGGGAAAGGGAGCCCCCTGAGTGGAAACATTATATTGTTTGTCTAAGAACAACTATAGGAATCCAAAAATTGAATTTGCTTAAATATGAAAAAATTTAGCTGATGGTTTAGGGCTCAAAAATGCAGCGTTAGTTTGTGTGTGTGGGAAAGTGTTTATGCCTAGGCTGTTTAGGGGCTTAGCGCAGCATTCTGAGGAGCAATGAAACTTCAGACACTAGTGGTCTTTGTCACCTGCTGTGATTAATGCAATAATTGCTGCTTCGTTTTCTATTCATAAGAGCACTTGGATGAATTTACTTTCATTTGTTTCTAGTAATTCTATGGAGGCCTATTTAGAACGACAAATATTCATATTTTATACTATTTTGCTTATTGCTTTATCATTAGACAATCTGATCTCATTTCTTGATTATCACTCGCGCTGTGTAGCATTATATGCCTACTCTATAGAGGGGGGGGCATAAAATTGAACTAAGCAGTCTGCTAGTCTATGCTTGGCAGTGAATTTATTTTGGTTGTCGCTTCAGCTTTTACAGTCGCTTTTGGGCTTTCTTTTAGTGATGATATAATATGAGTGGATAATATAACATTAGCGGATAATATAATATTAGCCGATAATATGATAATTATGATTTTACAGAATTTACTATAAAGCCTAAAATAAATTTTACTACAGTATGAAGCGAGTTCTTTCTCATTTGTCCAATTTTTTCCTTTATTCAATATTCTGATACTCCTGGCATGCTTTGGCGTATCTTATATTTGAGAACTAGACACATGAAGTCTTGTATTTATGATTCAAAAATCTGGTTACTCTTCTTAGTTATTATGCGCATGTGCTTTTTCTAGGTTTTATTAAATTTAAATAGGCCTAACGAAAATTTATTAACATTAGGCGTTGTTAATAATTTTTTTCCTTGACACATTGTTTGTATGCTTGGTTGTCTGATGCAGCAAGCAGTACGTGTACCTGAGTGCTAATCACCTCATCAACCAAACCAACCAGATGATGAAGTCCATCAAGGAATCCATCAATTAAGTACCCATCAACTAAATACCCATGAACAAAATGCCCATCAAACTGATGATATAAAGCTTCATTGAGCCAACGAGCGGCTAAAGCGTAACCAGTGATTAAAGAGCAACAGTTTGTTTTGACTGAAGCGTGAACACACTTATGACAAACATTGGTGCAAACATTGGTGTACAACTCTCAATCTAATGATTATAATGCTTCAGCGATAGACATCCCGCAGAAAAGAAACTCGGTTAGTTTCTTGTTCGATCGACGACAATTGTTATGACTAAATGGTTAATATCTAATTACTGTTGATCATACAATATTTTTTTTTATGTAAGATTTTTTCATAAATTTTTTGTCTGGAATGGGCCTAATCATTGTTAAACATGGACGTCACTTACTGCACACTGTAACCAAAGGATTCGTTACCCATAGTTTTATGGAGAATACTATTATATTATCGTTTTCCTTAAGTGGTGCAATTTGCCACAATTTTGAGTTATTGTAGGAGATAGAATTGTGCACTGTTTGCAGTAGGCATGCTGTTGTAGTAATCCCTGTGAACAGTTGATTTGAGATTTAAATGTGGCAGCAGTTCTGTCGTTTATGCAAACAATACTAGTAAACAAGGCTCTGGAGCGTAAGCAATGTTTGAATATTTTTGTGCTGGATCATCTATTGTCTTTGCAGGGGTATTTGATATTATTTTTCATTGGCAGAAATTCTGTCCGTCGCTATCGGTTAGGCCTACGGCAAGTTTTATGTAGATTGTACAATTGAACATCATCGATACTGCCTTTGACCGATAAACTATAACGCTCTTACAGTCTACAGTGTCCCATCGTTGCATTCTGAACGTTGTACGTAGAACATAGCGCTCAGATCGGAGCACTGTGGTAGCATGCGCTCTATGCCTCTACGCGAAACAATCTGATAGAATAATACCGATAGCAGAGATGGATGGACGTGGCTCGCATGTACACAGAATGTATAGAGCTCGATCGGCGATCAGCCGACACAGATAATAGCCTAGCGACCGCGGGTCACAGAGAGGCGATTTGAACCCTGGCCGAGACCCGGGGGGGGGAGGGGGGGCGCGTACCCCTCCATTTCTAAGGAGATAGGTATCTAGCACTGCATCGATAATTTAAGACTAAATGCCTGCTTTTAGATAAAAAAATTATATGAGGCTTGAAGTAGAAATACTGTTCCATGAATTGAAATTCAATAGGGCATTAATGTTAGAGTACCGAAAGTGCAATATTTTAAAGGAACAAGTAGGCCTACATGTATGCTCGCGCCAGTAATATCAAAAGTAAGTCAATATTTAGCTAGGCCTATGCAAATAAAAGTTGAAGCCTGCACATTTTAAAAATCAAGAAGCCGGGGTTTGATCAGGCTTGACTTTCGACTTTCGTTAGCGTAGTCAAACGGACCATTTATAAATCGCTATTTGTAGTCAGTTGCTGCTCCAACCTCTTGTACAACATCGCGATCTGATCATGTTAACGCGTGATTTTGTCGTCGGTCATCCGCAAGTATGACAAAGATCCGGTTAACTGGAGGATAAATGGCTACATGCCAATCTAAGACACCCGATCAGAGATGATACCGACGATTGATCACTGGTTCCCCAATCAAGAGATATCCAATCCGGGATTTACCGAATGCTCATCCAGCGAGCACACGTGACCGAGCGACAGTGACTGGGAGTTTGATTTCTCAGTCACGTGACTGATGATCAGTGAGTCCCAAGGGTCCCCGGCTGAAAAAGATCTCGGTCAATTTCATTGCTTTTCACAGAATTACACTGCAAGCAGTTGCTGTCCAAGTAGGGGGACGGAATATCCGCCGCGCTTCATGTGACACAGCATGGCCCACTATACCATGCCTGAGGGGGTGCCGGCAGGAATTTTGTGGGGGGTGGATGAAGAAGCGAATAATTTTACCAATAAGATTTTTTCAGAGATTCAGAGATTTTTTGCAATGTCTGCTAACAAAAGCGCATACATGTATTTCTAGTCAAACGAGAGATATAAAACACAGTAAGTGTGCGTTAGACAATTTTGATCACCCTTGCGACCCTTATTGGAAGTGAAAATAACCATGAACGAACAGAATGTAGTCCTACATTCTGTGGTGCAGGGCGCAGCAGCAACGTGAATAATACAGCACTGCTTGTTGACAGACTGTTAGTAGAATGAAATCGTCTGAACGTCTCCAGTTCAAAGTCTATACGTGAAACCAGCTTCGAGCTCTTAATTAATGCATGATCCAGTAAAGTCTCTTGTAAATATTTACACACAGAACAAAAATTCTTCGTAATCAAAATTAATATCAAAGTGCCTTCAAAAATTGTAGAAAATGACACTATGAGACATTGATCTGTCCATCAAACTAAGCCTCGATCGTATGATCAGTTTGAGATGGATCACTTTGGCCTAAGCGCCGCCGCACCACAGCGCAATGAAGGAATCCCAGTTCTTTCAGTCTGCGCTACAAAAGTACAAAACTCACCACTGTGACAGAAGGAAGCAGTTTAACGTAGCGCCCCGTGCGCGACCCGCGAGTATTTTTTACTGACCCTTTGTTACATCATTAGGTAAAACTGTGAAATTTAAAGAATTAAAGAATTAAAGAATTAAAGCCTTTTAAAGTATTAAAACAAGAAAAACCTTTACTAAACCAAGCCCTAACCTAAAGTTAACCCTTACCATACAGGCTAACCCTCACAATAATCCCAAATAATAACGAGAAATCCGAAATGTCGGTGGAAACTTACACTATAAAATGAATGCAAGCTCATGATTACGCTGAATATAAAAATTTGACTATTTTTATTTTTAGTTTATAATTGTACCAAAGGGTCAATAACAATAAATCAGTGCGCGCCGCCCGCCTCAGCCGAAGTCCTTGAGAATGTGCCACTGTGAGACGGGCTGGCGACACTTGGCAAACATCTCGTTCCAGTGCTTCACCTCCACCACGCCGCTCTTCGACCCGAGCACGACCTGTCCGATGGCCTCGTTGCGCCCCATCCGGTCGTAGTCCATGACGGAGAGGACGAGGCTCGTCGCGCGGATCCGCTCGTACGGGACCGTGAAGGTGAAGGTCTCGTTGTAGACCGGGTTGAGGTTCTTCTCCTTGATCTCAGTCTTCTTCTTCTCCACCTTCTTACCGTCGTGCATCAGCCAGATCTTGACGTACGGGTCTGCGCGGCAATGGTACGTCGTGGCGCTAGGGGGCGTGTGAGTAGCTACAGCTACAGACGCTGAATTGCGAGCGAGCCAAATACCATAACATAAAGCGTAATTATCTAATGGCGTAGAGCTGCAAGTCATCTTTATCATCGCAATGCGACATGTTTATTTTGAGAAGACAGCTCTACACTGGATAGACGCTGCAATATTCGTAGAGACAACGTATACCAGCGCGAATTGCACTACAAGCAAAATTATCAACGATGCAACTTTTAACGAAATAACTACCTCAGGAAACCACCTAAAGATGCTACATAAAAGTCATGTTCCTAAAGCACATATACAAAAGAAGTTAGTTAAATAGAAATCAAATCTCATAGCATGCACAAAAATCTAGAAATTTAGAAAAAATATCTAGAATCTCTGCGGCGGAGTGGAACGTGGATATAACAGTTCGGGTTGGTTTGTACCGGAGAGGCCGTTGATGTCTTTGGCCTTGAGCTCGCGCGCCTTGATGATGACGATTGTTATGCAACCAGCAGCGGGCTGGTAGCACAGCGACACCTGCAGCACCCCGAGCTTGCCCTGGATACATAACACACAGCATGCACGGCTGAACTCTCCTGGATACATAACAATGATAAGATGACATCAACATTCCAAATTAATCTAAAAACTTTCAGCACACTGCAAAAAAGATAATTTAATAACAGTTTAGATAAAGATCATAAGATTAAACAGATGCTGATATATATTATCATCAGAGATGGTCAGCATCTACAGATATAAATCCATATAGCATTTGCTGACAATTTAGCAGTAAATTTTAAAAGATAAAGTATGTGAAAATTGTTCATCAAGTTGACGTAAGTGTGTACATTTTCAACTATTTTTTATATCGAAACGCCGCATGCCATTACCATATAAAGGCTAATTAAATTTAACTTTAGAGTGTCGTTGTCATCAAGTGCGGATGTAATTATATAACAACGACAACTACCGATCCTTTGCAGGGCTGAAGGGTCTTCCACATGGTCAGTCCGCCGGCAAGGTCGAGCTCTCCGAGCGGGAGCGTGACCTCGCCTATCGGGTCGTCTCGACTGAACCGGTCGTAGTCGATGACGAGCAGGTAGAGCGTCTTCGACACGACCTTGTTGTACGGGAACCCTGGTGCAGGAATACACACAGTACGAGGCCCTTTTGCACAAAAGCGTTTCATAGAAATAGCACAAAGTCTTGAAATGATCAGAGACGTCCTAGATGACGACTACAAAGGCTAAGTAGGCTCATAATATTATGTCATTATTGTTATCATTAGCCAACCATTAAAATCACTATTTTAACAGTTGACGCCAAGAGTCAAAAACCGTGAGCAGTTGACACCAAGGAGTAGTTGATGCTAAGAAGTAGTTGATGCTAAGAAGTCAACCACTTCTGGTCGTCAACTGTACTTCTTGGCGTCAAAAAAGAGTTGATGCCAAAAAGTAGTTGGCATCATTTTGAAGGCATCATTCTCATATGATACTTCTACTAAAGCTGTCGCAGTACACACAAGGGTACGGATAAATTCCTTTAAATTCCTTTGCGTCGCTCATGCAATGCCTACCTTCAAAAGCAAAGACTTCGTTCCAGCGCGGGTTGAGGTTCTTGCGCTTGATGTTGGTCGTGAGCGTATGCTTCTTGTCGGGCAGCAGGGAGATCTTGACGTAGGGGTCGCTCGTGCCCGAGAGATCCTTGGCCGCCAGGGCCTCCGCCTTGAGGATCTTCACCGTCAGGGTTTGCGCGTCAAAGTCGTAGCTCACCGAGAACTGAATCCTGCACACGGTGCAGATCCAGCAGGAACCATATTAAATACAGTAATAATAATAGTAGTGACAATAATAATAGTAGTGACAATAATAATAGTAGTGACAATAATAATAGTAGTGACAATAATAATAGTAGTGACAATAA
>JAQIWG010009162.1:0-10856 GCA_034695025.1 Chamaedrilus cognettii | reverse complement strand
GTGGATGAGGTTGATGGCGCATTTGTTGTAGTTGACTGGAAGGTCAAAGAAGTGGACCTTGTCGTGAATGAAGTGGATTCTGCAGTGACTGAAGCTAGATGCGTAGAAGTTGTCATAGACGAAGTGGGCTGTGTAGAGAAAGAAGTAGATGATGTAGTGGGTGAAGTGCTCTGCGCTGTAGATGAAGTCGACTGAGCAGTGGATGAAATGAACGGAATGGCTGATGTCCTTGGGATAGATATTGAGGTACCGGGCACGTTAGTCGAGATCTCGGTAAATACAGGCGTCGCTCCAGTGATCGTTGTGGAACGAAAATGTAACGAACCAGCACTGGTAGAAGGAGGAACTCTAGCTGTGGTGCTTGTGGTAGAGCTAGCTGCCACTGTACGTGTCGTAGAAACAGGAGGACCTTGAAACGTGGTAGTTATGATAGAAACGATCACTGATGAGCTCGTTGTAGGACCAATTGATATTGAATTTACTACTGAATGTATCGTTTCTTGAATCCTTGTAGTGGCAGAATTTGTTGATGGAGTAGTAGAAGTGGATGTATGTAGTGAATTACTGCTCGTCGTTGGAATATTTCCTTGAGAACTGGGTGCTATCGAGCCTATGGTGATGACAACTGGCATCATGCTTGTGATCGCCGCAGTTGAACTCTGGACAACGGTTGCTGATGGAGAAGTTACAGCAGGCAAATTTGTTAGCGTTAACAGAGGATTTCCAACAGTTGTCGTAGTCGGTCCAGCAGGAGCGGAATTGGTTGGTGTGGTATGGCTTCCAGAGTCTATTCCTGTACATATCACATTACATATCACAGGTCATATGAGTATGGATGGTGCGTTGATATGTACAATTGTTTGAGCATCAATATGCGAGAATATGTCCTTCCAATTGCCCGTCTCCCGCATAGCCGTCTCGATGTATTCGTGCAGTTTTGAAGATATCGACATGAAATTTGCGTAAGTGGGTCTCAAGTTTTCGTACTTCAGCTTGTGGAAGGGTTCATGTCCCCTGTCGGGAGCCCCCAGGGGAGCCCCCTCGGGGGCTCATAACATTTCCATTGTTTCAAACAATGCTTCAAATAGCCTACAATAAAAATGCATCGTTTTCATTAGGCCACTAGAGCAATTCCAAGGATGCCGTGAACTGCCTTATATTGCCTGATTCGCATATCCTTAGTCTAAGTTAAGTTGTAAATAAGAGTTGTGGCTATGATTTTTCTTAAATTGTGACAGTGTTTCGTTGGATTCCTTACATATTGTCCATCTAGCTACCATGGCCTTCAAGATTGACATAGGATCTTACTATTTCTTCTATTTCTGTGGTAAATCTTTTTGATTCTCAGTAGTATGAGTCTTCAACACTTACCAGAATAAACTCCCACTCCGACGCACGCGCCGACAACGACCAATGTGATCAGTGCAGTCGTCACACAGCAGCAAGTACTGAAGCCCATAATTCCTGTGACTGGCTCCCTGGACAAAACGGTACTTGTTGACACAGCGACCCATAGGGGCTGGATGTAGAGCACAGGCAGGGAGGGTGGCTCGCGGTGAGGGTACCTTCTTTGACGCCACATCAAGTTCCGTACGTTCCTCTGCATCTTCGCTAAGTTAATCTGACGCTATGGCATTAACGCTATAGTAATGCCGAAGCGTTGTGGCCCAGTGGTCCAAGTCGCGGACTTCGGATTGCAAGTGTGGCAGAGCGTCTGTTCAAACCCCGGCCGCGGCAAAAGATTTTGAGTCACTTCGTGCACCCTTGGCAAAGGTGCTTAATTTCGTCGGCTCTGCAAATAATAATCCATTAGACTGGAGTGCTGTGGAGAAGTTGAAGTTGAAGATAAAACGACGGTAAAACCTGTAGTTTGCTGCACTTCTCCCGCACCTACGATTCAAGCAAATGATGCATTTTTCATCTCCGTTTGCATGACATATTTTGATGCGCTACAAGTGCAGTACATATACCTGTACGCGTACGTACATACAAAACGATTTCGGCCTACAGTATGTCGTTAGGCCTAAATCATTCAATGCGTCTTATCTTGACAATCTTGACACGCTCTGCTAATTTTATTTAGTACGCCTCAAGGCATGTTTCGGCGCAAAAATGTGCATTTGGATGAAGAGGGTATAGGCTACCTTGGGCTAACACCGGTAACCGCAACACGGCAAGTCGAGTGTGCGTAACATCCTCGGATCCAGGGATAAGTTTAGTTGGAGCAGTACTCTAAAAACGATGTTTTCTTTAGACTCTACTCGAATTTAGAATTTGGGAAGGAGTAGCATTACTCGTAAAAATGGACGATGATGGAGTAGTGCTACTCGCTTTTTGGAATTGTGTGGCGCATGCTGTAGTTGCAGCTGCCTCCAAAAAACAAGAAAAATAAAAAACGCTGTTAAGCAGGACTTTTAAAATTAGACCTGTAGGCCTATTGTTTGGAAATGATCTAATGAATTTTTATACCCACCCCCCCTTCGTCCGGTTTATGAGTATAGGCTTACTCCTTTTTTGAAATGTTTAGAAGTAGGACTACTCTTGAATTATGAGCAGCAGAAGTAACGCTACTATTTTGCAAGGGCTAAACTGAATTCTGCTCAGATCTCTCTCAGTTCGTTGCATAAGATTTTTTTCACATTTATTACTTCATCACGCATCTCATTACAAGAGTCAATTTTACAAGACGAAGTAACAAGGTAAAGAAAGACCTAAATTATAAAATCTACAGAAAAGGCATAAGTGTCATAGTTTCAAAAGCACCTCTAGTCTATTTAATTCTTATATTTAAATAGAAGTTTAAATGCTAAATTACAATGGTATAGTATAGCCAAAAGTTTCTCATGAGCTTGGTAACTAAGCAGTTCTGCAGACTGCACTCTGGTATTGGTAAATTAGAGGCAGTGGTGGCAAATTTATCACTTCCCGCACAGAAACAGCCATGTGTGTGTGCCGCTATTCTCGATGGCAGGCCAGAGGCTGACATTGATATAGAAGCTTTTAACAGTAATGCGCTATCCTGCATGCAATCAGTTCTGGGAGGTCTAGTTTCCGGGCCACTTGACTGACTATATAAGATAGAAATTTTACAGTGTAATGACTGCTACTATCCTGATATAAGACTATTATACTGTTGCTATGCTCGGAAATTTGGTGTGAGTTGAAGTTTTGATTATTCTAATAATAAGAAGAGAACAACCATAGGACAATAATAATAGGACAACAATAGAATAATCACTAGTCGCTCAGCAAATAAAAGTCTAGTCATCAGATTCAATAGTCGCGATAGAAACATCAGAAGACACTAGCAATAGCTCCAATAATCGTATGTAGGCGGGATCTCGCGGGTGTCATCGAAGTTAGATCCGCAGCCAAAGCGAGTCGTCCCTGGAAACACAACATCAAAGATCAGAAACAACTCCCAACAGACAAATCACAGCTCAAATTCTTCCCCAGATGTATTAGACCTGGTCTCGTAAATAAGACTTAAAACCAGGCTATTACATAAGCCCTATACGCTTTAGCCTAACCCGAGCAAGTCAATTAAGGTTAAATAAATTTCAAGCTACAATAGTAACAAACGCTATGAATTTACTGCTGAAACACAAGTACAATAAAAGAACATGAAAACTATGAAAAAATAAATAGCATATATTATATTACTAGGAAAAACTAGATAACAATATTTGAGAAAATATTGGTTAATCAAAACCTAATTAATTAAGTGAATTTAAGAAAATCTTAAGAAATGTACGTAAATGAGGCCCCTGATCTTCAAAATCACGTAGATCTCTGCCTTGTTCGTCGCTTTGCTTCATAAATTTTTGGTAGTTTCGGGACCGTGTGTGGCACAAAGACTTTATACAGCCCGGTTTTGTGCAAGAGAGCCGGACACCGCACAGAACCGCTTCCTCTTCTTTAGTCGCCATTTACGACTCGCCCGGGGTCCTTTGAGCTGCAAGCTAATTCATTGTTCTTGCTCATTGATATATCCCGTAATAAATTCTATAAACCGGCCTGTTTCAAATTATGCGTAGTACACATGTTAAAAAATGACACATGTTAAAAAGACCTTGTTTTTGACGAAAATACCGTAACCCTTCAGATGCGAGGTTTGGAACAAAATCCAAAGGCGTGTAACTACGCCGTCCATGGATCTATGTTTTGGTTAGTTCTGCTTTACACCGTGGAGTACGGTAGCCAGACGTCCCTTATCTTAAGGGACGCCCCATATTTGGGCAATTTTCACCGCGTCCTCTATAAAAGGCATAGGGGACGCCAATTTTCCCTTATTTGGAGCCAAGCCAAAATGTTAATCCTGCGATTACAAGAAAACTGTAACCTTTTGAAGAATTAATATCTTTTTAGAAATAACAACTAATAGCCTAATCCGAAAGGCACAAATCATTAATATTTGTCTGCGTCTTATCGCAATCGCTTAATGAAATTTTGCTAGAACATCTTACGAGTACATAAATATTAGACTTCAATATAATAATATTATAGTGAAAAACACGTAGGCCTAATGTCGATAATGCAAATTTTCTATTTGTGTTTCGCAAATTGCAAAACGCAATAGCGAATTTGAGATGTGCAATTGCAAAGTGTTGTTGCAGAGCGGGGTTCGATGCGCTGCTGCAATCTCTATTAGTTGCCTACTGTGACTCAGACCTAACTCTATTTAGGCCTAGCGTGCATGTATGTTACGAAGAGTCAAACGCCCAAATGAACACAGCGTAGGTTTATGAACAATGACAATACTAACAAGCCAAGCGCGTACACAATGTCGGGTGATATTCGAACCTCCCTAGCTCACTGCGCCTTGAGTTTATATAGCTGACTCCAGCAAGGGGGCGAGCGCCTTCCCCCAGCATCAAACCACCTCACTTTGATTAGCAATTAATGACAGTTTCTAGAGCTTTAACAGCCCACCCACAGCCCTGTGGCGTGGGATAGCACCCCAGCGGTAACGCCCGCAATCAGTACATTGAACGCCTAGACAATGAACACCATCTCGCCTAATGTAGTTGTACCGCCCGATGATAATTGCACTCACTATAAGTTGAGCGTGGGCCACCCTGTAGCAGCGCTGACCACGCGCCGCCGGCCTGCGTCGATCCCCAACGCGGTATCGAGAGGTGCGATATCTGCTCCGCGTAACCGCTAAATGACATTCATTAATAGCACGATCACCCACATTTCCGCTTGCAATCACCAAGCGCAGCGCCCCTCCCCGGCCTAGGTTCCCACTTCCGCCGTTGGTGGGCGCCGCCGCGTGTAACAGTGTACACTGCATAAGCAAATGCAAAGTACCGGTAGCGAAAAAACATTTATCATGCTCACATGCGAGTTGACTAGTTTGGGTCTACGAGCGTGTTTGAGCAATAAAATCTGACAGCCCTAGTAACAGCCATCCTCTGACAGACAGCTTCGATGTACAGGAAGTGAAGCAGCGCATCGTTCGATAAAAACCTGCATGGTTGATACGGTTGCCATATTTTCATCATTTAAATAAATCACATCAAAAATTATTTGTGTATATCTTGAAGATCTTGGCATTTTTGTTTGTATATTCCATTCCTTTTCCAATCATTGCCGAAGAGAGAGCAAAATATCAAGGCCCAACATGGTATTAAAATCCAGATCATGTGAAATATGCACGTCTTTAATTATTATTAATATTATAAAGTTTGTAACTGCTCAAAATATTACCGTTTGCTACAAATAAATGATAACAATTCAGGCGAGTGTCAAAATGAGCAAAAATTTGTGCCCCTTAAGGAAAATCGGACAAATGGTCTGAAATAAGGGATGTCTCTTAAAACAAGGGACGTCTGGCAGCTCTACTCGCTGTCATCGGTTTTTAGCAAAAATGCACAAGTTGTTGCTGTATAGCGTTATGCATATCAAAAAAGTTCATCAAATTACCATTCATCTAGTGGCGAATGTGCGAGAATAATGTCCGCCCACTGACAGAGTAATTGAAGTTAAGTCATAATTTATGCGCCAGAGACATGCCGGTGTCCGATAACCTTGTCAACACCGCATATCTATATCTATAAGCGAGGATGTGTGTTTGTATGTGTGTTTTCCACGATGCATTCGCAGACGCTTGCAGATATCGACACGAAACCTTCGCAAGTGGATGGGAGATTTTCCATCTCAGGTCGTAGGCACATTGGCGACCCCGGGATCAAGGTCGGGGTCAAGGTCAATGTTCCAAAGTGGGTGTTCCTGGCCACATAAAAATGCGGGGACTGCTGATTGGAGTTCCAGGGGGTTCCAGAAACCCTGGGGGTAGGCCCAGGTAGTTTAAATCAGGTAATTTGACCCGGGCAACGCCGGGAACCCCAGCTAGTATGATATATAGTAATAAACGAGGGTATCCGTTAGCCAGGCAGAGGCCAGGATTTAAGACTCTGCTGGCAGTGATTAACTGCTTTTGATCTGAGTTTGGTCAAAGTAATTCAGCCAGGCAGAGGGCAAGATATAAGACTATGCTGGCAGTAATTAATGGGTTTTGTTCTGAGTTTGTTCTGATTTTGGTCTGATTGCATGCCTTTACTATAGGATTAATTTGTTCTGATTTTACTCGATTGTCTGATTTGATTCAGTTAGCCTGTATCCTGTGGACCTTGGCTATACCTTATATAGGGCATGTACAGAGGGGGATAAATATAGAATTATATTAACAGGAAGATTAAATAAAATGAACTAACCATGTTGGAGGCCTAAGGAGATTAGGCCGTTAAACTAACTTAACGAGTAGACGCAGTGCTACTTACAACCGGGTATAGGTGTTGTAATTAGATGGCAGCCAATAGCAAGCCAGCCATCGCTGCAGGGGATATTATAATTGGTCAAGGGATTAGGCTTCGACCAATAGCAGCGAAGCAGGCACTGCCGCGGTCAACTGCAGGGTTATAAAAAGGGCTGCAACAAATTGTAAGGGGTCCAAAAAGTCTAATTCGATTTTCTTAATTCAATTGTAAGGATATGTAAAACTAACTTTAGAAAACTATAACTGAGTTAGGCCGTGAAACCAATGCTAATTTGTTGGAAACGAAATTACAATACAAATAAATTCTGTTTATTTAAAACGAGTTGCGCGTTCTTTCTTATATCTTTAAATCAGTTAGTTTCGCGGAAGAAAGCCGACAGCCGCATTTCGATCTCGCGACCAACGACCCCTAGCAACGCTGCTCCAACGATCTCTCGGCGGGTAAACCCATACTTCCGCCCACGCCCGCTGAGGAAGTCAGGTCGGGCACAAAACAAGTGAGACAATTCCCAATAACAAAAGGACCACGATAAATACCATAGATAGTACAGCACTAACCGTTTACAGTACAGGTATATAAACCAAGGGAAGCAAGACGCAAGGATCGACAGAGCTACTTAGCTCTCTACAAGCTGTCTAACGGCCGAGAGCCAAAAAACTGAATCAAGGAAGACAATCGAGCTAGAATTTCGAAATAGTTAACATTTACATTAAATTGTCACAATTCCGTACTTTAAAAGCGTTGTAGTCTCTATAGAAGTAAACTAGTCCTCAAATTCTACAATCAAATCAACAGAAAGAAAATTAATTAATTAAAATAATCAAAAGTAAACCAAAGGCAAACCGGAAGTAGTTAGTTAAGTTCAACTATATAACACCTAACACCTTTAACAGACAAGGTCCACCGGGGAAGCGCCAATTTTTTTTTTGGGGGGGGGCAAAAAGAGACAAAACAAAAACTGGGTGGGGGGGGTTAGCTTAAAAAAAGGCTTAATTTACAAGACTTTTTTTCTTCTCGAACAGAAGTATCATCAGGAGCGGGGGGGGGGGAGGTGCTGACGGAAACCGCCGTCTTTTGCCTTTTATTGCTTCACTCAATTTATTTCTTCTCCAATGCAAGATCCAAAAAAAGTGAGAGGGGGCTAATTCCCTTGCTGCAGGTTTTAAGAATCATAACAGGGGTGACTTGAAATAGGAGGCATCTCAAGAATAGAGTAGGGGGGCTAGTGGGGGAGGGTTAACTTTCTGAGTTGGAGGGGGCTATGTCCTGTTAGCTCCCCTGTGGAGTCGCCTCTGGGGTTCCAGCACCTTGCTCGTGTATCTGAGTGCAGGACGCATACACAAAACGACAGATCCGTAAATGTTCTTATTTGTTTGTTTTATTATAAAAATAGCTTCCGTTCTAGCGTTTAGTTCTAGTAACAGAAATTTGAGCGAAGTAGGCCATTGCACGAGTGATTGAGATTTTTTAATCAGAAAACTGCCTTCATCGGTTTTGTTGGTGCTGCTTTCATCATACTATATACCGTGGAATAGCAAGGGATGCCTTTAGCAAGCGAAGGACCTCTTGACTAGAGGGCTGAGCAGGAAAGTGACAAAAGAGGATTGTGACGGCGGTGGTTTGATGTGTGGCATAATACTCCGCTGAAACTTGGACACGCAAGCAGGATCAAAAGGGTAGAAGCATTTCAAATTTGGAGAAGAATGGAGAAGATTAGCTAGATAGAGACGATAAAGAATAAAGAAGTGTTGAGGAGAGTCGGGGAAACAAGGACTATGATAGAAATGATCGTCAGAAGAAAGGAAAACTGGATTGGACATGAAATGAGAGGAGAGGGTTTGTTGAGAGAGATGATGGATGGAAGAATGGAGGTCAAGAGAGGACCAGGAAGGCCACGTATTGGAATAATAGACGATTTGCTTGAGAAGGAATCCTATGCGGATATGAAGAGAAAGGTCGAAGATCGGCTAGGGTGAAGCGTTTTGACACCAAAGACCTGCCATTTGGCAGAGCAGTGAAGAGAGATACACCGTGGACACCGGGCTATATAAATATCTTTTATTCACTGAAAAGAGTAGAGAAAAACACATACACATTTACAAATACAATATACCAGAAAGAAAGAAAACCTTGAATAAGTGAATATACGCTATGATTGCATCAATAATATTAATTTAGCATAAATTCTTTGTCAGTATCCTTGTTGTTATATGGTATCATATTAATTAAGTTCAGATGAAATTCTCAATCTGACGACTCGGTCAGATTAGCAATAACAAGTTGACGTTACAAATCATATCATATTAAATTCGAGACTATCTGTCTACAGGTTAAATTTAGTCTTGATAACAGATTGATACTTGTAGGACCAAAGGAATTTTTGGTAGCCTACTGCAACTATACTTTTCAGCATATAATTCTATATTATCTTAACAGTCAGTGTCAATTTTCATGCCGTGTAGACTAGACATTTATGGTCACAACATTATATTCATTTTTTCAAGCCATTTTAACAGTCATCATCCCATATTAAAGCCTTTCCTCTCTTAGCAGTTTTTGGATTTTTTGGAAGACGTTCGTAACAGTCATTGTCCTTTTTTAACAAATTGCTACTACACATTTTGGCCCAGTGACTCCACATTTTACTCTATGGGTCGCTACAAATTGGTGGGACTACACCCGAATTTTATGCCTGACAGACAGTCTAGAAAATGGCGGCTCCGTGTACCAGCTTTCAGCCGTCCTTATCGATCAATGGCGCATTTAATTCTGTCCATTTTGTTTGAGAGATATAATTCTATGTCCCCTTTCTCAATTCTCAACACGGGTAGCTGTTCTGGGTTGACAGAGACATATTGGGGCATTCTTTATTAGAGGCCCTTTTAATTCGGCTAATGTACATGTAGGTCATTGGCGAGCAAAATGTCCTCTATATTACCTCTAACTTCGTCTTGTCTTTGAAATTGTTTTGCCGGATTGATCCAGCACATACTGTAGAATCCGAATCTGCAATCGGAATTTTTTGAATCGTAACGTTTTTCAGAAAATATCTTTTTTGGATTATAGTCGTATATTCATTTACAAAGTCATGGCTGGGAATTTTGTAAATGAGACTTCTGATTCGGATTTCTCGTACGCTCAGAGCCTAGAGCCCATTCTACAACAACAGAGGACCTAATAACCACAAAGAGTAGTCTCAGTAGTCTAACATCACATAATATATTTACATGTTTCTTCCGGAAATGACAATGTGCACTGCAGAGTTAAATGTAGGCCTATATTTTGTACTATAATGTCTACAGTCAATAAGCCCACTCAAAATGTATTGCCAAAAATATCCCCACATACAAACGAATGCCGTAGACCCAGGGTCGGATCCAAGATTCGTTAGTGGGAGGGGGGGGAATTTGAATGCAAAGGATAGTTCACACTGGATTATTCGGCCCCAGGCCCACACTCCGCAATCCGCACTCTCGCAGGCCTTTATTATAGGCCTACCCATCTCACACATCCTTGCGAGAAAAGTCCATGACAGAGAATTAGCCTGATATGCATGTAAATTGTAGAAGAAAATTAAAAAGAGGCTAATCGGTAGCCCTGCTAATAGAATATTTCCTATCAGGTACGACCTTAAAGATCAATCGATTTGAATAATCACTCAGTCTTCAATTTTCGCTCTCGGCACAATCGCTTGAGTCGGAATAAATGACGATTCAAAATCTAAACAGATGTTGTCCAACACCACACTAAATTCGAACATTGACAGTTCGTAAATGGATCACGTCACACGTTCAACGAAGTTCGGAAAGTTAGGCTTTTTGATGGTTGCTGAGCATTACCTAGAAGTTACTGTAGGAATAATTGGTCGTTAACAGGCCGATTAAATCTTTTTGATACCGTAGTTGTTTGGTCTTTCAGGAGTAGCCGAGGAGTTGTGAACGACGCGCCTTGAATCGGTAGATTCAATATTTAAGCCAAGTGTCTACAATTATTCCTTGTGTACAGAAGGGGATAAATATAGATCACTATTTACAGGGGAATGAACTAATATAGATCAATATAGTGGAGGGCTAA
>JAQIWG010009161.1:0-10858 GCA_034695025.1 Chamaedrilus cognettii | reverse complement strand
ATCTACATCTATGATGGGTCGGACAATAATAGTCAAAATGACGTCATCTTCAGCCAATCGAGATGACGATTTTTAATTATTTTTTCTATTAATGTGTATAGCCTGTTCGGATCACGCGCCATCACAAATACTACGGTGCGACGCGTAGTCTGCGCTGAGTAGGCCAATAAAAATATGTAGGTTAACCTACGGACACGAGATGGGGAGTGTGCGGTGGGGTTAACCCCTATTAAAAACAGAAGATAATTGCCAATTGGTAATAGCTAGCCTATGTTGATAATGATATTTTTGTTGTTAGCGATGAATTTTTATTAATAGGCTATGAAATATGATCCACAGCACTTTACATACTATAGACCCCATATTTAGAAATATAGGCTACAGCTTTATTTTTTGATTAACTCCCAGTAAATCAATTTTTTTTCGTTTTGTAAAGAAAATGTGCAATTTGAAGTAAAAACGATTATAGGCCCTTATCTTCTAATAATATTAGCCTCAATACTTCATCCAAAACATTGGCTAGTCTAAAAATTAGCGGGATTTAAGGATCTAAAATAAACGTTTCGAATTCCTTCTACCCCCTTCCTCCCTCTTCACTGTGTCAGCTTATCCATCTTTGAGTCATTCTCACCGCGGACAATACCGAGAAACTGAGGTTCCTCAAAGTTTGTGCTGTTAATCAATTTTGACGCAAAAAAATTAAGGCACATTAGTTTAAAAACCTCACTTTCAGCTATTAAACAGTCTAATTTTCAATTGGTTGTTGACGTGCTAGTATGTAGACAGTGTTTAGGAAGGGGCGTAGGCTTTTATGTATTTAATTGAGTTATCCATTAAATTGATTTAGTTATTTAATTAGTAGTCTAAAATATCTGTTTGGGGCTGAGATTGAAGTTGAAGTTACGGTTGCACATTAGGATAGTATTATTACACTAGGATTTTGTTGTAAAACTTTTTAGAGCAGATTATCCTGTTTAGTAGCCTAGTTACAGGTTGGGAGACTCCTTCCGTTTTTGAAGAATGTCAGATGGAAAGCGGTCCCCTCCGCTGTTCGGCGCCGACTCGGACAGCGATAGGGAGGAGGGGGGCGACCTATTTGCGTCTGCCGTTCAAGTGAGTACAGTAGCTATGAAATATAGAGATGTTGGGGATGGGCACCTAAAGCTTCATGTTTCACTTGATTACTACATGCCGTACACGGCGTTAATGAAGGAGGTGTTTAGACAATTGTAAGGTAGGCTTTGGAGAGATGTAGCGAAGATGATAAAACTATTGATTGAAGAGTAAGAGTGAGTGAGAATGAGTAAGAATTAATAAGAATGAGTAAGAATGAGTAAGAACGGGTGAGTAAGAATGAGTAAGAATGAGTAAAAGTGAGTAAGTTTGGTTGCTTGTGACAGAGTCAGCAGAACAACAACGAGAAGGACGCTCTGATAGCAGCCGTGGACGAGGAACTTAACTCAAGTAATGATTACACCATACGCGCTCCTTTATTCTGCCTTCAAAATGTTTATATATAATACAACTAATGTAAGCACTGTTATGCTGCGAACTGTAGTTTAAGACCAAAGTCAAACACGTCAAATGTGAATGCATATAAAAGCATGCGTCCAATATTTTGATCTAACAAGTACATTGAAAACCTTTGATTAATAAAGCTGTCGATGAATGTACTACAACTCATCGATATCCTACTATAGAATGTAGTAATAGTTAACATCAATGAGCGTACATTTCTTCGTTTGTCACTCAGAGTCGGTGGAGCCCCACGATGCAGTGACAGCCACCTTGGCTGCCACCTCAAAACCCACCATCTCCACCAAACCCACTCCGCCACCCGCCACTGCGACTCCACCCGAATCCTCCGACGGAACCAAACCGGAGAAATCCCACGACAAGGTCATGGAAAACATGTCGGATATATCCCTAGGGAACTCTGATGCTCTGACAGCGAAAAAACCCAGTGGGAAATCTCTGGATAGGGACGCGGAGACAGCTCCCCTGCTGGCCGACCCCCTGAAGGGCGCAGAGAAACCCTCACAGCCCGCTGAGCCCCCCAGGTCTGAGAAAACCGCTGAACCGCCACCGAAGGCCGCTCTTCGCTCGATGGAAGACTTCAAGCCGGCTGAAAAAGAGCCGGTGGCGCAGTCCAAGCCAGCTCCTGCGCCGAGAGCCCAGCGGCACACGCCGAGTGAGGCGAGTGAGGATGGAGGGGCGGAGGGGGGCGATGTGAGCAACAAGCTGACTAAAGAGACTGAGCGCGATGGAAAAACTGCTTCTGACGAGAAGGTAATGTAGATTGTAGACTGTGTCACTTCTACATTGGATTGATTTGTTGAGGTAGGACTGTCGGTGCGCCAACACTGCAGTGGCTTCAGATGGATTAGTGCAATCTCTCAGATTAGAGCTAGAAGAGATGGTTTTTCATTGATTGTCATTCTTTGGACATTTAAATCTTGACAGGGCGTATTGAGTTATATTTTAAGAACATGCTATTTGAAAATGACAATAGTTTTCATTGAAGCGTGCATGTGCTTGTTTGTATTATTTGTATGGGTCTTGTGTCACCGCTTGGTGCTATTGTTCCATCAGGATGTAGAAGAAGAACGAGAAAACAGTCGTAACGTGATTGAGATTCTTGTCACCGATCCGCGGAAGGTCGGCGATGGAATGAACTCGTACGTCGTCTACAAGGTCACCACCCGGGTATGAACTCTGACCCTGGGGGTGTCATCTGTGACGTTGGAGACATCAACTCTGACCCTGGAAGGATTAGAATTTGACTTTGAGCTATTTGACCTGATGCCCTGTGTGGTTTGAACTTTGACTGTAGGAATGCGAAAATGGATCTTTATTATTAAATTATCTAAAGGGTTAAGTTTGAAGTGATGCGATTATAAATTGTTAAGATTCATGAGCATTTCTATTAGTTTATTGTGCCTTGCACATATTGTTCAACTCTCTGTATTAGTTCCCATTGGGCCCCTGTTGCTGACAGACCAATGCGAGGCTGTTCCGCTTAGTTATTAAACTGTCTAAACGATTGCATTATTAAGAGATTATTTTAAGTTTAAGACTGACAGCTATTTATATTGACAGACCAACTCGAGATTGTTCCGCTCGGCTGAGTGGAGCGTGACGCGCCGCTTCAGTGACTTCCTCGGTCTGCACGACAAGCTTCTCGAGATGCACCAGCACCGCGGCAAGATCGTCCCTCCGCCGCCCGAGAAGAACGTCGTTGGTAACACTGTGCTGTGCTGGACTTTTGATATTCAAACAGAAAGACACTCAAACAAGATGTGTCGATGTGAAACAAAATGTGAAGCAAGTGGAAAAGTTCAAACGAATGTGAAACAAATATGAAACAAGTGTCAAAAAAATGTGAAATAGACGTGAAACAAGTGTGCCCTGTGTACAAATTGGCAGAAATTAAATTTTTAGTATGGTTTATTAAACAGGAAGTAACATGTAACCTACATGATTTATGCTTGGTTTGCTTTTTATTTGCTTTTAAATATATCTTTAAACTACGCATCATTTGCTGTTGCCTCTTTGAATCTTGCTCGTAAATAGGCTGCTGCTGCTACTGCTGTTGCTGCTGCTGCTGCTGCTAATAGCCTGCTGCTACTGCTGCTGGGCTCAGGCACCACCAAGGTGAAAATGACCAAGGACGAGACGACGGGCGCTCAGGACTTTGTTGAGAAGCGAAGGGCCGCGCTGGAGAGGTACACTGTTGAGTTTTCACAAAACTCTATCTAGCCACACCACAGCAGCGCTTGTAACACTGTCCCTCAAATAGTCCCTTATTAATAGTAGAATCCCTTCACGTGAGATTTACACTATGCATTATGTGGTCATGTCAGTTCTGATGATGTTGTGCACATCTACCAGAAAGCACTGTGGGTTATCATGCTAGCATGTAATAAATGCTATTAAAAATGTATTCATAAAATTTATTAAATTGTTCTGAAATTGACTTTGATTGACTTTGATTGACTTTGATTGACTTTGATTGACTTTCAAAGTAAATGAAACATTTAGCAGTTTTCTAGTATCATGCGCGTTGTCACAGGTTCCTTAACAGAGTAGCGCGCCATCCAGACCTGCGCGGTGACGCACACTTTGTAGAGTTCCTTGAGCGCGACGGGGACCTGCCCAAGGCAACGGGCACGTCAGCGCTGTCGGGCGCGGGCATCGCGCGCCTCTTCAGCAAGGTCGGCGACTCCATCAACAAGATCACCTACACCATGGCCGAGCCAGACCAGGTGCTGCCACCTCTCTTGCTTCAAGTGTTGTCTGCAGTGCTTTGATTCTTTGCGATCAATCTTTTGTGTGATACTTGTAGCCTGTATCATCTTTACGTCTTTTGGTGTTCTATTGTCTGGCAGGACTGGTGTGTGAGCTGGGTAGAATGCAGCCCAGTAATGAGGCATTTGTGTGCAGCAGTGCTGACGATCCATCTCTGGTTTACCTGAGACCGCTTGGCTTGTAAAGGATTGTAGAGCTATTGTACTCTGGGCTGTGGATAATATGTTGTGTGTGGTTATAATTGATGTTGGTTTGTCTGCGCGCTGTAGTGGTTTGAGGACAAGCAGAAGGAGATGGATCTCTACTGTCTGGGTAATAAGACGTGTGTGGTTGTATGTGCTGCGCTGCAGTGGTTTGAGGACAAGCAGGAGGAGATAGAGACGTTTGACACGCAGATGAAGGACCTTCACGCCAGTCTCGAGCTGCTCGTGCTTCACCGCAAGGGTGAGTCACGCGCCACCCTTTAGCTTACTGGGTAATGTCTCACGATAATGTTGCAGGAGCAGATCTACAGGACTTTGTCTCCTTCATACCATCGGTTGCATGAATATAGTACAGACTACATGCCGATGCAACTCCTTATGCATTTGATCATCAACTGAACTAGACTGTTGGGGATTTCTTGCAGTCTTGGCGCAGTTGTTTGATGTGTTGCTGCAGTTGGTGGTGCAGTGGTTGTTGATGCAGACTTGGTGCAGACTTGGTGCAGTCAGTTGTTGCTGTTATGATGCAGTTAGTTGATGCGTTGGTGCGGTAGTTAATGCTGTGCTACAGTTATTAGTGCTGTGGTGCAGACTTGGCGCAGAACACAGGCCTGCTGGCACGCAGTGCGGCGCTGCTCGGGTCGGCAGAGGAACACATGTCCCTGTCAAAGGCTCTGTCGAGTCTTGCAGACTTAGAGCTCAAGGTTGAGCAGCTGCACTCGGACCAGTCCGACTCTGACTTCTTCATCTTTTCCGAGCTCGTCAAGGACTACCTCAACATCATTCAGACTATCAAGGTCTGACACTTACTTAGCTGATGGACCATCAAGGTCTGACACTTACTTAGTTGATGGACCATCAAGGTCTGACACTTACTTAGCTGATGACCATCAAGGTCTGACACATACTTAGTTGATGGACCATCAAGGTCTGACACTTACTTAGTTGATGACCATCAAGGTCGCAGCCCTCGCAATTTAACAGATGAGCCATCAACGGTTAAAGCTGCTGCTTGTACGACTGCGTGTACTGCTGTCTGTACTGCTGCGTGTCCTGCTGCTTGTCTTACTGCATGTACTGCTGTTCGTACCACACAGGACGTGCTGCACGAGCGTGTGAAGCTGTACAAGGTCTGGCAGGACTCTGACGCGGCTCTGCTCAAGAAGCGCGAGCAGAAGCTCAAGTTGGAGCAGCAGCGCAAGTCTGACCCCCAGATCGACAGAGACATCGCAGAAGTGAGACATCCCTTCTACTCAATGATTCCTCTGTATTTATAGACCTCTCTCTATTTATAGATCTCTCTTTATTTATAGATCTCTCTTTAGTTATAGACTTTTCTCTATTAATGGATGTCTCTCTACTTATGGATCTCTCTCTATTTATCTCGTCCTGTGTGCGCAGTGTGTTGTGTGTGTCAGTGTGTTGTGTGTGTCACTGTGTGTGTCTCAGTGTGTGTGTGTGTTTCAGTGTGTCGTGTGTGTGCGCAGTGTGAGGAGCGAGTCGCGCGATTCAAAGACAACTTTGAGTCCATCTCTGTAAGCGTGCGTCGAGAGCTGGCAAGGTTTGACCGCCAGCGGGTGAAGGACTTCAAGGCAACCCTGCTCAACTATCTCCACTGCATGATGAACAACCAACAACAGGCAAGGAACATATCGGACAACACTTGGTGCCCTTCACACACTCTCGCCTTGCAGTGGGTGCTCATACTTGTTGAGTTGGGTTTCGCGGGACGAATGTTCGGCGCTAAATCCTGTCTGGGATTGGACAGCTTGTGCAACCCCAGGCAGTGCGGTGTCCGAGTCAGCACGTCTTCATGGACTTATACTTACTGAACTTTCTATTATTGTTTGGTAACAACATAGAAAGCACACACTACTGATGGCCTGTACAACGCAGTACAAAATGAAATTTTATCGAGTGCTCGGAAATAAAATTTAGTTGGCGCTCTCTTTATTATTTCATAATGTTTAGAATGTTTAGTATGAATAAATTAGGGTGTATATCGCTCTTTGTTGTGTGGCTGGCTGCAGGTGGCCACATGCTGGGAGTCGTTCATTCCTGAAGCGCGCTTGATTTCATAGAGTAGAGCCGCGCCCTCACACACACGCACCACACGAGCGCCACACAAAACTCGTTACTCTATATATGTGGGACAGGAGGAGGGAATACAATTGAAGTATAGGCTGCTCTTCTGCGCTTGATTACAAATCATTTGGAATTGAAATTGAAATTGTTGGTAAATGATGAGACACAATTGGGTTCTGCTTTTGCTGATAGGCTACGTGCGGAGACTCTGAAATATATCGGGGTAATGCTGCTATCTTGGATGTGAAAATAATAATTTGTGAATTTTGGCGTGGAGATTTACTTTGGCAATTGATATAATGAATGTTAGCCATTGTTATCCGTTTCCTGAATTTGTCAAAAGCATTTATTGTTAGTTTAACTTCAGTACAGCTACATATCATGCAATTTATTTGTCGCTGGTAATGTAAAGAAAGTTAGTGACGTAATGTAAAAGCATCAGGTGCTATCATATGGTATGATTAAAGAAATGCTGTAATGTATTTGTTTATTAGTATTGATAACTATAATCTCGTTAGTGTATATGGTTAGTTGACTTCTTCAAGGCTGCTAGACCGTACCTGAAGACAGTCTAAATTGAAGGCTTTGCCATTATTTAACTAGATCTACAAAGAAAATATGAAGTTTATACACAATTTTAATAATTTTAAATAAACCATTTTCTTCTAACTTGCGCAGTGTTTGACCAGATTTATCACTTATCCATACTTTCACAGTTTTTGTAAGTCGTGCTGCAATAATTTTGTAATCCGTTGACTTCCGCAGAGTGCCTTACTGGATGAGACGCTGCCTCGGACGTTGAGTGAAAGTGGTGTTAAACCGCTCACTCGCATTATATATCTGGTTGTTGCTGCTATTGCAGGCGTCGTACCGTTAAAGAATAAACTTGATCAATAAATTATCTGCGCTGTAATGTTCTCATATCCACAGGTGTTGCTGTATACATTAATTTTGTAGCCGCTCCGCGACCGTGTCACTTCTTTGCTCGTTAGTTTGCTTTTCGCTATGTCCGCAACCTGATGCTATCTTGCAATATAGCGCCTATACGCTATATCCGACTGCTAGGTATTTTTTGCTAATGAAAGTTTGCCGTTGCAGCCGATTCACGATACGTTGACATTTATTGTTGGATAATTTTTGTATGCCGTGATAAAGCGCCGCAAGGCTGTATCGATACACAATGTCTATACAGCCTTGCGGCGCTTTATCATGGCATACAAAAATTATCCAAATTTTTGCTTGTTGCAACAGATTGTTCGTACTTTGTTGATCCCGATGTTTCACGCTGTGTCTGCTATATTATATTGCTCCGCTGATTACTACGCAATTCTATTTCTTCTCGTTTGTTGCTTTGTCCCATTGGCTCTCATCGTTTGCGCTTTTGAGTAGAGTTCTGCCGCGCGCATAGCCGCACACTCACGCGCAAACGTCGCACATGTTCACCGTGCAATGCACATCGCGTGGCTCGGCATAAAGTGTGCTCATTCTCCACTACTTCTTTTCAAAACTCAATCCTCCCGCAATATTCTATTTTTAACATTTAAAAATTCCCTCACATTTTTTACCTCGTGTTGTCTATTTCACGATATATTTAAACGAATAGTGTAGAAGTCAAAAAGCCTGTACTGTAAGCGGCTTACGTTTACGGATGTAATGTGAGGCGCACGCTGTACATGTAGAGGTGCGGCTGTTGGCGCACGTTGTAGCGCTCTGAGAGCATCGCAGATAAACAGACAATGTAGTGACTGCTCGGCTCCCATGCATGAAACACAGCAGCGATGACATTCGTTTAACTTGTTAAGTCTTTTCATCACTGGATGATAGCTTGATGTTTCTGACCGGACCTTTAGAGATGATTTGCTATGTTTTCTTGTGACATTTAGATGTTTTAGTTGGACTTGTTCTGGAACAAAATTGCTTCGTGTGGAAAGACTTAACTGTAATGGTGCGATAATTGGACATAAACGGTGCGGGTTGTATTGTGTTGTATTCTATTGCGAGGTGGGTTTTTCTGACGATTTTGACTCGTTGTAGGCCCATAGGCTGCTTTGTAAGATTGTACATTTCTTGAAGGTTGAATACGGACGACAAATCCTAAGACGAGAATTCTTGATGATAGAAGCGAATGTCTCAGGGTTCAGGAATATGCTTTGAGCGCTGAACAGTCCTAGCAACATCATTAGTATATTCCGATTATGCCTTGTTAGTCTTTGTATCATAATAGCATTTTTGCTGAAACTTTGTAGAGCGGAGATTTTGTTATATTTCATGAAATTAAGATTCGTTGACTATCGTACTTGACAAAATAATGAACGTATGATTTACTTCATTTGATTATAATTATAGAGTCAAATACGCAATATTTATAGAATGTAGTTATGAAACTTCATTCGCCGCATTTGGCAAACAAACGATCGAACGACATCAATCAAATAAAAAAGTAAAAATTAAGCAAACCAAGAAAAAAAATTGTCTGCATCGTTCATGATAGTGGTATTCATAAAGTTAGGGACGTTAATTGAAAATCTTCGCCCCAGACTTTTCTATAAAGGCTGTTTGAGTAAGTCATCTATAGCTCCTTTTCATCGCTACCCATTACCCTTCTGCAAATTTTCATAATTTTAAACTAAAACAAGTTGCAGAACTGTGGCGGATGCAGACTTTTATCCCGGGGGGGGGGGGGCGATTTGTTTCTCTTTTTCAAGAAATGAAGAAAAGAAACCATAAACATCAGCGTTAGGGGTAAAAATGAAAAGAAAAATATTTCAGCGGTGGGGCATCGCCCCCTCCCCCCGTAAATCATCTTCTGCTACAGAACGTGAATAGATCTTCGAAGGAGAGCAGAAGCTATTTGAGGCGCACAAAGACTCAATGTTAGGCCTAGTTGACTGTGGAAGCGGCGATGGCTAAGTCTTGTTTGCCGCTTAAGCTCTGCATAATGTATTATTGTAGGCCCTCCAGACATGTATATACATATAGAATACTCGACAATGTCGACATGGCATTGTAATGTGTCAAATATTGAACTTTATTCGTCAAGCGACACAAGCAGTACAGTGAAAATGACATACAGTGACAGTTAAAACTGGAGGTCTGCGCCGACCTGACATAGTCGGCGGCGGCGAGCCGGGTGTTTTCGATCGGCGGCAGCGGCGCGCCGGCCGACAAAACTCGGCGGCGGCGGCGCATGAAAAATCTTGGCGGCGCTCGGCGGCGTCTGATCATTAAAAGGCCCCCCACCCTCTCCAAAAATAGTTTTGAACGTATTTGCAATATTACTATCGGTGGAATTACTAGACCAATGTCAAGAATTATACGATTATTTAGCTGTGTCAGCTCTGTGGCTGAAGTCAGGTCTTAATTAATACCTCATAGGTTATGGTGAGATATCCGCGAAGCCGCGAAGCCTGTGTCTTGTCTCCCACAAGACACACCGACAAATGGATAGGTAATTACGTGTAGCTAATTAACCTGTTGACGACTTGCGGTGTTGGCAAAGAAACGATATGTAGGCCATTAGGGTGCAGTGACAGTCGCGACAAGCAGAATCAGGCAGATTAGCATCCAGTGATGCATGAAACGAGTTTATCGTCTTACGTAAGTTTCAGTTTCGAGCTTGTGGTCGGCGGCGCGCAGACCAATCGTCGGAGGCGGCGGCGGCGCGCCGACGAAGAAATATCGGCGGCGGCGGGAGCAAAATACCGGCGGCGGCGCGGCGCGGCCGGCGCAGTGGTCCAGTTAAAACAGAACAGTACGCGTAATAAAATTAATATGTACAAGAGAAAGGCAGTAGAATAAGAAAGAATATAATGTGCGGCCCGATGTTTCCTCTACAAAGTCTGCCTGTAAGCTGCTAAAGCTATAAACAAACGTCATGGCACGCTACAGCGGCAGTGAAGCGAGCGAGGCCAGTCAAATCAAATAAGGCTGTACATTATACTGTACCTGATTTTGATTTTGAATCAGCAATAAACAGCACATGAAAAAGTGAAGCGCAAATGCGATTTACGTGGATGAGACATGACTACCTTAGAAATAATATTATTGTGTGGGACTATATAATTAGGGTAGGCTATCGGGTACTTGGCTAACGTTGCATGTAGAGAGTGAGGAGGACTATGGGGATAGTTGCTCACGTGGATGAGTGAGATATAGTTGATAAAGCGAGTATGTAAGGTATGTAAGGTTGCATGTAGAGAGTGAGGAGGACTATGGGGATAGTTGCTCACGTGGATGAGTGAGATATAGTTGATAAAGCGAGT